>PISX010006203.1:0-99484 GCA_004024625.1 Mellivora capensis
CCGAAAGTGCTGAGTAATTGCTCTTGTCCAGGCTAATTCAGCTTCATAACCTCAAGTCTGAAGTCAGTAGTGTGGAGTACTTTAAATTAGCTGTAAAATTTCAATCCAATTGCTAAACTGCCTAAATTATCAAGTTTGCTCATTGCTAGTTGAATGCATGCATAATTAATTTTTTCTAAAGTCTGGACTAAAAGCTGCTGAAATCAGATCTTTTTCTTGAATTAGATTCAAATGTCAGAGGGAAGTCTGGTTTTATGATGTAACTGGAACCGTGCACAAGTTTACAGAATTCTTAGTTGAGATCTATATTTGGGAGGAAGGTAAAAGTTAGGGGGCCTGCTTCTTTAAAATCAAAGTGATAGTAACCGAGGGGGGGGGCTCCATTAATGTCATGTGTGAATCCTAGGATCGTTAATGTCATACCAAGATTAATATGTAACATTTGCTAGAATCTTGCAGAAGGTAAGCTCCACAAGGGCAGGGACATCTGTCCACTCCGCCACCTGCTTTACCCCCAGGGTGTAGAAAATAGAGTTACGGGTGCATAGTAGACCTGTAAGAAATATAAGTTGAATGAATGTGCTGGCTAATGGAAAGGTAAGTCATTTCTTCCAGGATTACACAGCCAGGAAGCATGAGAATCGAGACTTGAATACAGATCTTTGGACGCTTTTTGTGCTGTGCTGCTTTTTCCCTAAGTGTGTAAACACAGCACGGAAGTTGATGAAATATCTCTGAATTGGGAATCTACTCGGTCAGATTTTGATAGTTTTTATATTAGCCTAGCACTGAATGGTGGCGTATCTGTCCTACAGCGTTGCCGGACCACAGAGCTGTCTGTGATGGTGGGTGGAACGGTGGATGGTGGAGTGGTTCTCCAGCTGCTTTGTCTGAAATGCTAGCCACTACCTACATATGGCCAGTGAGTGAGTGCAATGGGGCTAGTGCAACCTAGCAACTGAATTTTTAATTTCATTTAATAATTCATTTACATTTAGGTGTCAGCCACATGTGGCTGGTAGCTGCCATGATCTGTAGTTTAAAAGTATTCGTGTGTTGGTGCCCCTCCCCACCGCCTTATTCCTACTCAAGATGCTGTTGGCCCCATGATGTTCATGCCAGTTGCCTGTTGTCAGATACCCACGGCCAAACGTTGGTCCTAGTGGAAGCAGGAATCTCGCAGTAAGCCCAACCATGGCATGAACACCTGCTCCATGCAAGGTGCATCTCTCATCGAGTGACCTTGTCTAGTAGGTGGTGTTATCCCCATTTTACAGATTCGAAAATTGAGTCCCAGGAAGATTAGTGTTATGGGTATTTGAACCAATGTCTGATTTCAGATTTGGGCTCACCCGCCTTCTCTGGGTGCTTCTCATCCAGCAGTCCTCCCTGGCCCTTGTTCCAGGGTATCTGGATACTCCTGACTGCCAGGAATGAAAAAACCACTCAGAGTGGCATAAGCCATTAGGAAATCTGTGGACTCCAATGAGAAGTACAGGGTAGGGGAGGGCACTGAGTGTCCACTCAATCCTGTAACTGGGCCTTTATCTTTGAGGTACAGTAAGCCTAGTGCCTTTCAGAAGCCCACAAAAGGATTTACTCTATTGGAAAATAAGAGGAAGAGGACTTGTACACTGGAGAAGATGTGTTGATATGTAATAGTAATCATTCAGTCTTTATATCAATGCAGCCTTAAAATGTAATTTTTAGTACACACACACACGCACACTTATATATCTGTTTGTTGATTGTGGAAAGCCCAGGAAAGCAAAAATACTAGGCCCACTCAAGTCATAAAGGGGTCCTGTCCTCTAACTAAAAGAAACTTTTTTTTCATAGTTCAGTGGCCCACATTTTCCAAGCAGATTCCTTCAGGGACCTGGGTGTTCTGATTGGCTTCCTCCTGCACTAGTCAGGATCCAGGAAAATGGTTTAGATCAGGCCAGGGCCATGTATAACACTGGCCACTCCCCCATGGGGGAGTGGTGAGTCCAAATGAAACTCTGGGTCTATCAGGGGAGAGAAGATGAACGCCCGGTAGGAGCCCACCAGTGTCCACTGTAACTGTCCCAAACACCCGGGGACAGAGAGCTGAAACATCAGTGGTATGCGGGAAAGGACAGCTACACCCTTCAGGCTGGTTTCTAGTATCTGCTCTTGAGGAAAAGAAAATTGCTTGTAATTTAAGGAGCTCCCAGCAGCAAATGTGGTTGCTCCTATTAATGATTGGAATCATCATAGGTATAAAGGAGAGCAAGAAGAAATTTTAGGCTCATCGTCTGATCACTTCTAGTCTTTTCTGTGAAAATTATGATTCTTTATTAAAGCATGAGCCCAGTAATCTCTATGCTCTCTTTATAAATGAAGGCACCCATTGTTTTGGAATGCGTTTGAAAACATGGACCTATCAGGTCTGAATGAATTGCCTTGCTCATTAAACCTCACCTCTTCGGTCCCGTTTGGATGAACCCCTAGTGTTCAGGACCACGAGTGGTAAGAATTACCCCTTTTCTTGCCCAGAATGATTTGTGAAGATCTGAAGCCTTGGGGCTCTTACTCCTGGCTCAGACTTAGACTCGGTTTTAAATCTGGCAACTGATTTAGCAGCAATCAGAGGGGAGAGGGGCTCGGCCCTGCTCTAACAAGAACAGGACCTCTATAAGGAGGCAGGTGGGGCTAAGGGCAAAGCAGTTGGGAGCCTTAGCAGCTTTAGATGTGTGTGTGTGTGCATGCACACGTGTGCGTGTGAACACATGCATGCACATATGGGCACACATGTGGGTGTCCCAAGTTGCACAGGTGGAAGCTGGGAGATGTGCAGGTAAGAGAAGTTGGCTGACAGGGAACCAATACTCCATCATGCTGCAAACTTTCACCCTTTCTTCTTGGGGAAAGATACCACCAGCAGTACTTGGTACAGGTGTTGGAGGCAAGGTGGTATGTGAAGGCAAGTTCCATTTTCAGGTGAGGTTCGGGTCACGTACAGAGCAGTGAGTGAGGTGCGATTGCTCGGAGGAAAAGTCAAGTGCAGTGGCAGAGCTAATAGAAAAACTTTGAAATAGCAAGGCCCATGCTTTTTCTATAAGGGAGAAAGAAAGAAAGGTGTTGCCACTTGAAGTGGGCAATTTCACAGCATGCGCCAGGGTTTCAGGGCCTAGCGGGGCTCTAGAGCTGGTCAAACCCCAGCAGATGTCCAGAGAAGGCTCTAGCCTCGGTAGGCGCGGTTCTGGAGCGGGTAGAGCTAGCCTGCTGCCTAGGTGATTAGATACGTTCCTCTCAGAATTTGTGTATCTTTATAACATGGCTTTAGGACACCAGGGTAGGGGCAAAAGTCCTGGGTTCGAGGTCCGCCCGGGCTTCTCGTTCTTTCCTCTCTCAAGCTTGCCTGGTCTCTAACTCATTTCATCTGTAAAATTGGGCTAAAATTAAAACAGCTTATTCTTCGGTCTGAGTGGGATCGTTCTAAACCCGTGCAGGTTATTATTGTCTTGTCTCACATCTTGTGACTTCTCGAAGCATCTATTCCGACTTGTATTTGTTAAGGGTCTAGAGGGAAAGCTACGTTTTTCTAAAATTCTCCATGTTTGAGAAGCATCCTTACTGGATTAGTAGCCATTTGGCTATCATCCCTGGAAACGAAATGTCTTGTGAGAGTTTTTTCAGCTGAAAGTTTGGCTGCCAGTGTCCAACTTCAGGCCCAACTGAACACGCAGATTTAAGATTCAAGGGTCCTCCCTGAAGAGCCACGTGACCTTGGGCAAGTTAACTTCTTGTAAAAATCCATTTTTTTCTGTGCTGTCATAGAGGGGCTGGGCTGGATTGTCTCTGAGGTCCCCGATAGCTCATTTGGTTTGTGATTTTCTTAGTTGACTGAGCTCTGGATCGGGGGTACTGCTGAAGGGCCAGAAACCAAGGAGAGTGGCTGCAGGGACGGCACAGATGGTATGCTTGCACTCGCATCCCCTTCGAGACGTCCTTGACGGGGGCTCCCCTGTCACCTGCCCTGTGTGGATGTGTGACAGGGTGGTCGCTACTTCCAAGGCACAGCTTTTCCTTGTGCAGCTTCTCCAAGTGTTAGGTATTCATAATGAGTCTGACAGACCTGCAGGTGAGGACAGCTTACAAAGCCCTCTGGAATGCAGTACTTCTACATGATTGTTCCAGATGATTCCTGCATTAGCCAGAACAACGAACAAGAGATTGGGGAATAGCTTATCCTAACACTATCTCATTCATGGTGCTGAAACCCTGGACATGGCAGCCAGGGCTTCCGGGCTCTTCCTCCTGGTCTCCCTCCCTAGGTCCCAGAGCGGGGGGCTTCCGGTGGTCCAGGTGTCCTCCGGGGATGGATGAGGCTGATGAGCCGCAGCACAGCTTCTTGATATCTTGGCCTCTGATCTCAGTTGCTTATTCAAGGAGAAAGTCCGGGAGCGAAGGCGGGCTCAGAGCTTCATGTGAACCTCTGAAACTGGGGCCACCTCTCCAACCCAGCCTGTCAGGGGCTAAAGCTAATCTACCTGAAGGCAGTTCCTACATCCTTTCTGCTCAGCTGCCTCGCTCAAGAACGGGCATTTCAAACTGAAACACGGTAGGTTCCCACATCCTGTCTCCTTTATTCCTAAGGGAAGATGATCTCAGTGATGTCTTAGAATTCGTTTCCTTGCAACTTCTCTGCTGGTTCAGCTCTCCAGGGTAATCCAGAAAAGTTCTAGCCACAGGCAAGAATGAATGCTTACTGACTGAATGAATGCTTGTTTCTCTCCCTCCAAAGAGAAGGCATTTTAGGTCACTTCATGATGGACAGGAC
The DNA here is from genome assembly GCA_004024625.1 of Mellivora capensis. NCBI lineage: Eukaryota > Metazoa > Chordata > Mammalia > Carnivora > Mustelidae > Mellivora > Mellivora capensis. The sequence goes on from PISX010006203.1 coordinate 4,808, forward strand.
AGAATAGGAAGCTTTGTACATATGCCATGCAAAGGGGACTAAGGGCCATCATGCTTGGTGTTTCTTCAGGTAATAAAATAAGAGCAAGGACTTGTCTAGAACTTGTAATGAGTCAGGCCTTTTAAAATATAGGTGTTTACATCACTTAAATCAAATCTTGGGGTTCCTGGGTAGCTCATTTGGTTAAGCATCTGACCCAGTTTCAGCTCAGGTCATGATCTCAGGGTCATGAGTTGGAGCCCTGCATTGGGCTCCACACACAGTGCGAAATCTACCAGGGATTCTGTCTCTCTCCCTCTGTCTCTCCCTCCTCCCCCCCACTCCTGCTTGATCTCTGTTTCTCTAAAATAAAGAAATAAAATATTTAAAAAAAATCAAATCTCATAATCCTAAGAGCATTGTTACCTGGCTTGTACAGCTAGGGAAATGGAGAAACAGAGAGGTTAAGTAACTAGTCCAAGATCACACAGCAAGTAGCAGGAATTTAACCCAGGCTCTTAACTACCTCACTAAGATTTCACCTTGAGCTAAACCAGAGATCAGACTCATTTCCATATCTTTTTTTAAAAAATAACAGATATGATTCACATACCATATGATTCAGCCATTTAAAGAATATAGTTCAGTGGTAATTGGTATACTCACAGAGTTGTGCAACCATCACCACAATCAATTTAGGAACATTTTAATCACCCCGAAAAGAAACCCGTACCCATTACCAGTCACTTGTCCCCCACTTGTCAACCACTAATCTTTCTGTCCATATGGATTTGCCTATTCTGGACATTCTCTGTGGATGAAGGTGTACACTATAGGGTCCTTTGTAACTGGCTCTTTCACTCAGCATAATGTTTTCCAGGTTCTCTCCAGAGCTTTGCCCAGGCTGGTCCCCTTACCTGCAGTTCCCCTTCTCTGGCTGGCAGGGAACGTTCCCTGAGTCCTGTCCTCCTCAGTGGTGGTAGTTCCTATGCAGGCTTTGGGGAAAGGTGGACTTGGTGTGAACCCAGGTCACTACATATTGTGTGCTCTTTGGCAAGCCCGTTAAACCTCTCTGAGCCTCAGTTTCTTCATCTGTGAAATAGGTATAAACTGGTCTTGCCCTCTTGGGTTGCTCTGAGGATTAAAATTGCCTAAATGCATTCCTCCAGACTGTGACTGGCCAGGGAGTCAGTAGAGTATGGATCCAACTGGTTGTGGACCTACCTGAAAAATTCAGGGAAACCTCTGAGGCCATGTCGTCAAACAGGAGTGATTCTCACCGTCACTGCCTCCTCATAGAGCCTTCTAGTATGAGGTGCAGTCATCCTGTCATCCTGTTTGACTGTCATCCTGTTTGACTCTCTCAGTACCCTGGTGAAGGGAGACACCATGACCACCCCCAGAGAAAGGCACAGGTCCTCCCCAAGATCCGCACCGCCCCCCCCCCCACCAGGAGGAAGTGGCTGAAGTGGTTTCTGGCCAAGCCTGCCTTCTCTCTGCCCCACGGTCTCCCAGCTCCACGTAGATCACACAGGGTCTGAGGACAGGGAGCTGCTGGTAGGAGGAAGACCATCCACAGGAGCAATATGGGCACCTAGGTCTCCCGAGCAATCTGGAGCCCTGGGCTGGGTTTGTTGATGGTCTGGGGTTTCCTGCTTTAGTAGACAGGTGGTGACGAAAGTGGGGGTGGGTGCAGGAGGAGAACACAGGTGTCCCACTGGTGGGTGTGCATCATAGCAACTGGGGTGTGGGCTAGATTTCATCCTCCTCAGTGGGGCCACAGTGGGAGCCTTTCCTCCTGGCCCAGAGTGCATGCTGGCTAAAGTAGCAGGTTCCCGGTCCTGGTTTCACAAAGGGCAGTGCCTCCTGGGTGGGGGCAGATGGCAAAGGCTCAAGAGGCCAGGAGGAGAGCTTCCGGGGAAGTGCCAGGCCAGATGATGGAGGAGAAGTTGGGTGTTGCAGAAAACCCTGTGGGTTATCAGGCAGATCCCTCTGCTCTCATATCCCCCCATACACATGGGGAAACTGAGGCCCAGAGAGAGAAAGTCTCTTGCTCAAGGTCCCACTGGAAATGAGTGCAAGCCACCCTGCACTGGTTCGGGTTCCTTGCCTGGCCTGCCCTTCTCAGTGCACTGGCTAGTGCCCCTGTCCACCCCCCCCCCCCCCCCCCGCAAGCCTGGGGATTCTTGCCTTCCACTTTTCTCCACCAGCTGCTACCCAGTGGCTCCTCTCTGCCCCCTCCCCCTCCTCCCCAGTGACTTTCTTACCCCCCCCTCCGCCTCCCGCCCAAACTCTGTCTTTGTTGCAACCACCCACCCACCTTTTGTTTAACATCTCATTTCTTTTCTACTAGAAGACAGTATTTGAACAATTAGGATAATTGAAGTTTTTTTTTTCTTTCGCAGTTCTGGCCAAATATATCAACCTTTCGTTGAAGTGAGGCAGGACGCCAGTGCCCCAGTGGGGGCCAAGTTCATGTTGCACCACAGGCTGAGGGGGTCAGGGTGCCTCTTACTTCCCTTGCTCGGCCAGCACCCTCGTGGTGAGCTCATGTCTCCTGAGACCTGTGGGCTCCCGCCTTGCTGCGCCAGCCTGTCCTTCACGTGTGCCGGGATATTTGAAGGTGGGGCCAACCTTACTGGGGCTCCCCATCGCCCTCAGGAAAAAGCCTGGCTTCTCCCCAGCTCACAGGCTCTCTTCATTCTCACCTGCCCTGCTATCCCTGCTTTTTGGCTGTTCCCACGGGATCCTCAGCTCCCCAGCCCCATGGCGTTCCTTGCAGATCTGTGCACCTGTCAGGCTGTCTCAGGGTGGAGGAGGTCATGGCCCCTACGGAGAGACCCTGCCTCTGAAACCTTGCTCAGCCTCTATCCCCCCAGCCCCTGGGGCCTGGGAAGTTACAGAGGTGCCCAGGGCCTCGGGGTTCCCATCTGAAAAATGTGTAAGGAGGCCCTCAAGATGTCCTTGTCCTGGTCCTAGAACCTGTGAAGCTTACCCTCCATGGCAGAAGGGACTTGGAAGTTGAGATGAAGTTCAAGATCTGGAGGTCGGAAGACTGTCCTGTTTTATCCGGCGGGTCTGAGGTCATCCCAAGGGGCCTTAGAAGGGAGGCAGGAGACAGGGAAGTGGACCCAGGGGTCCGAGTCAGAGCAGAGCGGAAGAAGTTGCCCCGCTGGCTTTGCAGGGGGCAAACAGGGCCACGAGCCAAAGAGTGCGGGCGGCCTCCAGCAGCTGGAAAAGGCAGGGAGTCAGTTCTCCCCTGGAGCCCCCAAAGGGCAGCAGCTCTGCCAGCGCCTTGACTGCAGCCCGGCGGGGCTGGATTTGGACTCCAGACCTCCAGAACCATAAACTACCCATATATTTATGTTGTTTTATGGCCTGAAGCTTGCAGTTTGTTACAGCAGCTGTAGGAAACTAATACAGGCACCTGCCTCGCTGGCTAGGATGAATCTGTGAGCTAAGACAGGGGCTTAGAAGAAAACCTGCCAAGGTGCCTGGGTGGCCAAGTCGCTTAAGTGTCCGACTCTTGATTTCAGCTCAAGTTGTGATCGCAGGGCTGTGAGACTGACCCCGTGTCGGGCTCCACGCTGAATGTGGAGGCTACTTGGGATTCTCTCTTTACGGCACCCACCCCCACTCCTCTCTTTAAAAATCTCCTTTCTTTAAAAAAAAACCAGAAACAAAACAGCATCTGGCCCACAGGCACTCAGGAAATATCAGAAGTAGTAGTAGGAGGGGGAGACTGTGGTGGTGTCACTTCTCTCGGGGCGCTGCGTGTCCCATGTGGGATGCCCACCTCTGCTGTCTCCCTTCCTACCCAACGCCCAGCACTTGACTATTCTGTTTGCCTTTCCTGATACTACTTGCCTATCACCTCCTCCAGGAAGCCCCCTCTGACCCCTTCCTGGTGCTGGAGCCAGACCACTGCCTTCTCCATCTCCCCTCAGTTTGGGCTATGCCTCCCAGCCCGCATCACCCTGTAGTGTCATGCTCTGTTCTCGTGTCCACCTTCTCTCACACTGGACCATTCATGCATTCAACAAGTGTTTTTAACGTGTTCATGACACACCAGGTGCTGTTCTCAGTGTGGGGGATACATTTCACCAGACAGATAAGGATCTCTGCCCTCATGGGGTTTACATTCTACCCTAGTGAGGACAGAGAAAAAAAACCAATCAGTGATTTAGACAATCAGAAGTTATGTGATGTGGACAAAAAGACAGCACGTAGGTGGGATGTAGAGTGTGTGAGGGGTGGTGGTGTTGCCATTTCACATGGTGTAAGTGATTGTAGAGTCCATAATTTCTGGAAAATTAATAACTAAAATATAATTTTTTAAAAAAATGGAGCCATTACGGCATGCCAGCTGCTGTGCCTAGCGCCCCACACAAATTATGATGTTTGGTTCTGATTATGAATTACGTGCCTGTGAGATAGACACTCGTGTTAGCACGCCCATTTTGCAGACAGTAATGCCGAGAGTCATGCCGCTAGGAAAGGGGCATTCAGGCCAGGCTCTGTATGACTTTGAAAGCTCATAAGCCTCAATCCCCTCCATGGGACTGATAATGGGTCCCAAGATGGGCCAGTTCAGGGCCTGATTCTAGATGATGCAACAAACATCTGTAGGAAGCTTCAGGCCCAAGGTCACCCAGAGCCAGCGGCTTGGAGAGGAGTCAAACCCAGCTCCAAGTGTAAGTATGACCAGGAGAAAACTGGATTTGAGCAAAGACTTGGAGGGCATGACGGAGTGAACTGTGTAGACACCTGGGGTAAGAGCTTTTGACACAGAGAATTGCAAGTGCAAAGGCCCTGAGGTTTACTGTGCATTATGGGTTGAATTATGCCCCCCCAAAGATATGTTAAGTCCTAACACTCCAGTATTTGTGAATGTGACCTTATTTGGAAATAGAGTCATTGCAGATGTAATTAGTTAAGATGAAATTACATTGCATTAGGGTGTGCCCTTAATCTGATATGACTGGTGTCCTGTAGGGGGAGGAAAAGAGACACAGAGAGAGAGACACACAGAAGGACAGGGGATTGGTATGTGACCACAGATGCAGAGATTAAAGTGATCCATCTACAGGAACAGGAGTGTCAGGGATTGCCAGCTGTTACCCAGAAGGTAAGAGAAAGGCATGGAACAGATTCTCCCTAGAGCCTTATGAAAGGACATGGCCCTACTGAGACTTCAGACTTCTAGCCTCCAGAGCGGGGAGAGAATACATTTCTCTTGTTTCCAGCCCCTCAGTTATGGTAATTTGTCACAGTAGCCCTGGGGAAGGAATGCAGATGTAGAGTGCCGCGTGTGGGGGCGTGTGGGGCGTGTGGGGCGTGCGTGCTCAGAGCAGAGAAGCCAGCCTGGCTGAAAATGAAGGGAGGGGACATCAGAGAGACCCTGACTGGGGCCAGGCCATGTGGGACTAGGGGCCACTGCCACGGCTTTGACCCCAAGTGAGGGAGGACACCATGGGGAAGGTCGTGAGCGTCGGAGTGCCACGGTCTGACATAATCTGTTCAACCTTATTTCTCTAGCAGCGTGCCAGACCATGGTGTGTGGCTGGTAGTCAGCAAACATTCCCTCCTTTCTGTCCCAGCTAGAGGTTCTGACTTGGTGGCTGTGAAATACAAATGTTATTGGTGGGATGGAGGAGAGGTGACCAGTTTCTTGCAACATGGAGTGTGCTCTGATAATTATAATATTTAGGTTGATAAAAGGATATATTTTTCACTCGGGATGCATTTTTCTGTGTGTGTGTGTGGCAAGACAGTTTTCATCTTAAAACCTTAGAGTCAGTTGTTTTGTATTTTGATTAAAAAATTGTGCATTTTTAATGCAAGCCCATAAAGCATTGATTTTCAGATTCTTGATGTGGCTGATGTATCCTACAGATAAGCTTCCATTCCTTCTCCATGAGGCTTTCAGCACCGGATCTCTGTAGGCACGTTATTATGGGGAAGCATTGATTTTTGCCTAGGACACTATGCCTCCTCTTTGAGGAAATGAAAATTATGACCAACGAAAAGCCATTTTTCAAAGTGACTTTGATTCTTGTTGTTTAGGATTCAGAAATGAAGCCGGGGAGAAGGGACCCTACTCTTCCGTGCTAACTCTTTGGCCCTGCATGTAAAGGGACACATTGCTCCTGAAGGAGCCCTTAGGCGGCCCCCAGGGGTCCGGGGCTAAGTGACCACTGTCGCTTCCACTCTGTAAAGCTGTCCTGCCGGACCCGAGGTTTCGCATTCCATCCCACAGCTGGCAGACGGAGCACAATCCCCTTTTTGCGGTCCTAGAGCAGGTGGCCAGGTTTGACTGGACATGCAGATGAGACGAGATGTGTGCTCTGAAGGCAGAAATGATGGAGGGACGCACGATGTTGGTGCCGTGGAAATGGAGCAAGAGCTCGGAACAGGAACTCAACACGGGGTGGGGCCCTTCTGAGTCCGGGTTCTGCAGCCGGCTGGGTATCTTCAGCCCATGTGCTCAACTTCTCTGAGCCTCCAGGTTCCTTTTCTGAAGTGGAGCAAACTGTCCCCCAAGTGGCCACCTCCTCGGACTGCATTCCGCAGGAGATAATAGAGAAAGTGCTTCATCGATGGTGAAGGACCCTTCATAAGCCAAAGAGCATTGATTGTAGAGCCCATAATTTCTGGAAAATTAATAACTAAAATATCATTTTTTAAAAAATTGGAGCCATTATGGCGTGCCAGCTGCTGTGCCTAGCGCCCCACACAAATTATGATGTTTGGTTCTGATTATGAATTATGTGCCTGTGAGATAGACACTCATGTTAGCACGCCCATTTTGCAGACAGTAATGCTGAGAGTCATGCCGCTAGGAAAGGAGGATTCAGACCAGGCTCTCTTTGACTTTGAAAGCTCATGAGCCTCAATCCCCTCCATGGGACTAATAATGGTCCCAAGTTGGGCCAGTTCAGGGCCTGATTCTAGATGATGCAACAAACATCTGTAGGAAGCTTCAGGCCCAAGGTCACCCAGAGCCAGTGGCTCGGAGAGGAGTCAAACCCATTTCCTTCTTGCCTCCTGCCAGATTACCACCTGCTTTTTGTCCCTGCTTGCTCTGGAGAGTATCTTTGTTCCTATACTTAAAAATCAAGGGGGCACATTGATGAAGAGAAATTGACAACCAAATATAATGTGTAAATTTAAAAAAAAATGGAATTAAAACCAAAAATGACATTTTGGGAACAATGGGGAAGTTTTAAATACAAATTCTATTTTAAATAATTTTTTTATGAACATTACTTTTTTAGGTGTACCGTGGGAATGCTGTTATGTGGGAGCGGATCCATATTTCAAGGAGCTTCATCCCAGTGTGGTCTTACGTTTGCAACCCACACTCAAATAACTTAGGGGTAAAAACCAGAGAAAGAGATAAAGAAGGAGTTGTGGGAAAATAATAATGATTGGTGAATAGATGAAAAGTATATGGATGTTAATTGTCCTATTCTTTCCAATTTTCTATAGATTTGAACATTTAAAAAAATGTAACAGTGGCAGGAAAATAATTCAAGGGGCAATTCCATTTGCTGAAAGTCTTTTGTGGGCTAGCCTCTGGGCTGGATGCTGGCATGAGCTATCTTGTATGTTTCTCCCAGCCTCTCTGTAAAGTAGGTGTTGTTATTTTCATTTTGTGAATAACCTAACAAAGCTCAGAGAAGGCAAGTAGCTAACACAAAGTCACACAGCAAGTGAATGGTAAGTTGCAGGTCAGGTCATTGTGAAGCTTTCAATTAGAGGACAAATGAACCCTTCCTCCTTCCCTCACTCCACTCTACCTCTCCTGGCTTTTTTTGCATTATGGGCATACATAGAGTAGAAATTACTTTTCATATCCTAACAGGAAGCTCAAAGCTTGGTCAAAACAAAACAAAAAAACACCCCACACTATTAATCAGGACTCTGCCTCAGAAGCAAGGAAAACAGGAACTCCAAGCATCAAAAACTTCATTTGCTGACCAGAGCCCCCGTAGGAAGGAGAGTTCTGGAAAAATAAATGTTGACATTTGACACCACAGGAGCACCAATTTAAAAAGGTACTTTAAACCAAAATTGACTTCACAAAAATCAATATTGAAAAATCAGACTTGGATTCCAATGAAATATCAGTCTCTTGATGTTTATTGACTTGGGTAAATGTTGGCATTTTACAGCCCAGAATTAAAATAATGGAATTTTAGAGCTAGACAAGACCTCTGAGATCATCCTGTTACTTACTAATATCTCTTTCTGGATGCTTCTTTAGCTGGACATTGTTTTTATTATGTTTAATTATCCCGTCTTAAACCATGTTTAATTTTATAAATCTCCTCCAAATCTTGGTCCTACAGGCACAAGTTCTAGTAACTATTTTCAGGAAGAAGAGCCAGGGTAGGCTTAAACTAAAGCTGGCCCTTTAAGGGGAGGAACTGGGGTCCGGGAGCTGGGGACAGATGAGGCCAGAGCCCTGGTGCTCACTTCCTCACCAAGCTCCCAGCCCTTCTCTTCTGGATCCTATCTGTCACGTGGCATCAAGGAAGTAGTTGTCAGCAATGGCTTATTCACTAGAACACAGTAGTAAGTCAGGAACCCTATTAACTGGATGTCAGCTGGGGAAAAAGAGAGGGAGGGAGGGAAGAAAGGAGGGCGGCACTCTTTTCCTTTAGATGGAAGCATCCTTTGTTACCGTTTTAGGGATAAGATACACAACAGGCCATTAAGTTAGAGATACTGTTGTTTCATTCCAACATGCATTCATCTGCCTAATTAAATATCGCACACAAGCCCCCAGCTACTGTGATCAGACACAGTATGATCCCCACTTTATAATCCCCACAAAGTCAAGATTATAAAGAAGGCATGAGACCAGTAATTAGGCTGTGCCTGGCTCCCCTTCTGAGGGCCCCTGTTACTGAGTCGTTGAGAGGGAGCTTGCGGAAGAAAGGTGGACGCCCTTCCCGAGGTCTGAGACCAGAGAACTGGAGTCACAGGGTCAGTGTGCTCCGAGGCCTGACTGCCGTGGGAATGCAGGCCTCTGACATGAGTGAAAGACCTAATTCTTAATGATGGCAAGGAGATAGAACAGTGATTTTTTTTGGGGGGGGGGTGGGAGTGCTTGCTGCCTGGGGACTGGGCTAAGCTTTTATTTATAGTTTTTAAAACATAGTTTTTAAAGATTTTATTTATTTATTTTTGAGAGAGAGAGCGGGTGCATGAGCTGGGGGAGGGGCAGAGGGAGAAGCAGATGCCCAGCTGAGCGGGGAGCCTGATGCGGGGACTCAGTCCCAGGACCCCAGGTTCATGACCTAAGCCAAAGGCAGATGCTTAACAACGTGAGCCACCGAAGCACCCCTGGGCTAAGCTTTTTATCTACCTTTTTTCCTTTTAGACAACTTGATGGGATGGATGTCATCCCATTTTATATAGATGCAGAAATCCAGACTTGGAATGGGAAGGGGGCCTGCTCCAGGTCATAGGGCCTGCAGGAAGGAAATGAACCCAAACTGGACACCGGGCTCCAGCTCCAAGTCCAGGTCTTGCTGGCGATCAGTGCTTCCAGGAGGGTCCAGCACCTGTCAGCCACACCACCCTTCCGACCCTCATTGCCCATGGGTTGGCTCAGTTTGCCAAGTATGTTGGGCCCTGCAGCCTGGGTTCCTAACCAACCCTTCCCGTAGTCTCCCACACAGGAACAGCCCTGTGAATGACACCACCGCTCCTGTGCTCAGCCTGTCCCCGCCTGTCCCTGCCGTGACTTCAGCGCTTGCTTTACTGAACCTTTTTTTGGGTAACAAACAATCTGGTTCTCCCAGATTCACCAGAGGAGAGGTAATGGTTTTGAGGTGATCTAATCAGAGAACGGAGGCCAAAGAAATCCATTTAGGAACCCAAGTTATCTGATTGTGCAAAACAAGCCGGAAAAGTCCCATGTCCTTTGTCACTCCTGCTGAATCTTGGTATTTTGGCATGGCCCACAGTGTGTGTTTGATGCTTGTGCATGACACAGCGTGGGAGCTCAGGAGTGGGACTCGAATATCAGAGGTCTTAGAGGCCTTAGGGGTCCCAAGGCACGCTGTGTCCCCACTTCTCCCCAAATTGCATGTGGACCCCGTCCTCGAGACATCCTCAGTCTCCTTTTTTACTCCCTTGCAGAGCTTCACACCCTGCCTTTTATTTCTCTGTACCCTGCTTCCCATCACTCCCCATACACTCCACCTCCTCCGAGGGCGGCCTGGGTCTCATCTAGTTGGTGGCCCAGAGCTGGGTCCAGAGTTGGGGCCCCAGACGCGTTGGGTTCCCTTTGATTCACAGCAGTTTGGTATTCAGACGTACATGTCTGACGGCAGCCTGGGACCATCCATCCCAAAGAGGATTTATTGTGGTGAGTTGGGAAGTTGTTTAAATGCAGCCCGGCAGCTGGCGATGATCCTAGGTCCCACAGACGCTTTCAGAATGGGAATGGGGTGTGGTTCCTGGGGAAGCCTGGAAGGTGGGTGTTCCGAATAACACACCGGCCTGGGCTTGGGAGGCAGGGCTCTGCGTGCGGACAGCAGGGACATTTAAAAATGCCAAGGTCGGAAACTTTTGTTTAAAATTACGGAAAATCTTTTCAGACATCAGTACCTCACTGAGGTCCTGGGGGGCGATCAAGAACCCAGTCTGGAGCCTGCGGGTCTCTGAGCGGCTGGTAGGGAAGACGTTTGTTAAGACTCGTTTCAGTTTTGAATGGGAGCTCGCCTGGTTGTGCTTGTTTTGTTCACTGTTCTCACCAGCAGTGTGACACTGGGTTCCCAGTTGAGAGCCAGTCAGCCACTTGGGAGCGGGTGTCAGGTTGCTGGAGGCGGGGAGACAGCAGCCAGGAGTGACAGCTTATCACCTGACTAAGGAAAATGTCAGACAAGGACCTAATGACTAAACAAGCATCTGGGGAACGCGGGGCAGAATAACCCCCACGCCCCGTGCCTTTCGGGGGGACCTTCACAGGGCCCTGGTGGGTCCACACGTGATGTCATAATCATCCGTTGGATTTGCTAAGCCCCTTAAGCTCTCTGAGCCCCCGTTTGCTTATCCGTAAGACAGAAATGGTAATTTATTGGGTTTCTATGTATCTGGCACAGTTCTTAGCTCCTGACCGTGTCTGTTCATTGAATTCTCACAATTTACTATGAAGCAGGCATCACTGATTAGCGCTGAGAAACCGAAGCACAGAACAGAGGCAAAGCGGCCCCCGCCCACAGAGCCCACCCATGGCAGACCCAGGATTCAAAGCCACACAGCCAGGCTCCAGTCCCCGTCCTGACCGTGGCTGTTAGTCGGGGAGCAAGAGCCACGCTTCCCTCACCGAGCTGCTTAGAGGGCTAGCCTGCACACACTGAGGGGTCAGACTAAAGCATGCGTGTAGCACCATTCATTCTGGAGAGTGGGGAGGGGCGGTGGTTATTCCTGGACAGCGAGATTGGAGGGAAGGGAGGCAGGGAGGAGCTTGCATTCCCTGCTTGACCAATATATATGCTACTGTATTGTTGGAATTTTCCACAAGCATGTGTTACCTTAGCAGTTTAAAAAAAACGTTCTTGGGGGGAAGAGAAAGAATTGTAAAGAATAAGAACGTGTTTCAAACCTGCAGGCATGTCTACATGTGCATTGCATTTAAAAAAATGAGTGCATCAAAAAATACTTGGAAGTTTGGGCTTAGGAAGATATACATTTGGGTTATCTAGAAACTCACTCCTGTGACACAGCGCTGGCTCATGCTTCCATGGTGGATAGTGGATGTTGCTTGTTGCTGTGCCCATGGACTTGTGGTCTTTCCTCATTTCCTCTGTAGTTCTCACATGGGGAAGCCATTCTCTGCACCTCTGAGGGCTGTACCTGTCATCTGGTCCATCGGCGTGGGCACGGATGGTACAGGCTGGTGTGTCTGCACCTGCCAGGGCAGGTGATCTGAAGGCAAGTGGGACAGCATCTCTGTCTCTCGAGCCCATCGGGTGCGGCATCACAGGTGGACCTGCCAGCCTCGGGTTGGACTGAGGGAAAAGCCTGGAGGAGCAGTTCGTTCTGTGGGGGAGATCAGGGAAGAGAAGCTGTTCCCGGCTGAGAGAACAACATATGGTAAGGCAGAGAGGAGGTTTATTTACCTTGAAAGTCTATATCTGGGCAATAAAATCCTGTGTAGAAAGAGCCAGCCCCTGGGGCGCCTGGGTGGCTCAGTCGGTTAAGCATCTGCCTTTGGCTCAGGTCATGATCCCAGGATCCTGGGGTCGAGCATCAGGCTCCTTGCTCAGCGGCGAGTCTGCTTCTCCCTCTGCCTCTGCTCCTGCAGATTTTCTTAAAATCTTTAAGAAAAAAAAAAAAAAAAAAAGGAATGAAAGAAAGAAAAGAAAGAGCCCCTGGATGAACTGAGTTTGTGGTCTCAATTTCTGGTCAAGTTCTATAGGGCTGATCTTCATGTATTCGTTCCTCCCTCCCTTCCTTCCTTTTCCTGCTTCTGGTTATCTGGTTTGTTTGTTTTTATCGGGTACAATAAGACATGCAGATAAGGAAAGGGCTGTCACAAAGGGAGGAGCTTACCCTGGAAGTCTCCTAGATGCGGGAAGCCTGCCACACCAGGCAGGGTGCACAGGGAAGCCCTAGGGTCTGCCAGGAAGCAGAGGGAGTGAGGGGAGACGTGGGCAAGAGCCTTAATTGTGGTTTCCATGGGAAGGATCTGGCGAGGCAGGGTAAGCAGCTTGCGATTGGCTGGGTCAGATAACTTCCCTGGGCTCTCGGGCTTAGGGCTGTCAGTCTTCTGGTACCTGGATTTATGTGGATAGTGGCCCAGAGTGTGAAAGACTGGGGCTCTGGGCCCTGGATCGGCTTGCATATAAAAGGTCTACAGGCTAGTTATTTATTATCTTTAGGAATTGTGTAAATCTGGGAGAGGTGGTCTGCAAGGCTCCATATGTCAATCCTAATCCTTCCTACCCTCCCTCCCTCCCTCCCTTCCCTCCTTACCTCTTTCTCCCTCTTCCAACGTGAAAACATATCACAAAATATTTCAAACACATAGAAAGAAAAAAAAGCAATATAGCGACAACATAGCTTGTACCTACAGCTCCAGTTTGAAAAATGCAAATATTTTTTTCCCCAGATCTCATTTTTCAAAGAACTGAAGCAGTACAGACGCACCCAAAGCCTCCTCCTAGCCCTCCCCCTCCCATTCCCTGCCCTTCCTCCTTCTACAGAAATAACAACTGTCTGGAAGTTGGTTGTATTTTTCCCGTCTCTATTTTTATATTTTACTACAGATGTACATGTCCATAAACAATATATAGTATTTTTAAAGCTTTGTATAAACATCACACTGTACATAACATTCTGCATTCCATTTTGTTATACCCCTTTTAGTTTGTCTTTTAATAGGTGGTTTTAATTGGTTTATATTTATTGTGATTGCTGACATATTTCTACCATCTTATTTTGGGTGTTCCTTCTGCCATTCCCTTTTTTTCCTCTGCTGACGTAGTTATACCCTTCACATTTTAGCATACATTCTAAATTATATTTCTTTTTTCTCCTAAAATCTAAAGTTACACAGTATCTTTATCCTCTACTGAATTTGACAAGTATTGTCCCAATGCCTAACAATCCACTAAATATCTGCTCTCCATTTCTTGTTTCCTAGAATTTGGGGTCCACTGATTTGAAAAATTAGGTGTTTTTAGTTAACAATTACATTTGCCTACAAATGTTACCAACGTCTTTGCTCACTTCTTCCCCCCCTCCTTCCATTTCCTCTTGTAGGTTCACTTTTCTTTTTGCTGAGTTCATCCTTAAGTAGTACTCAGTGCATATGATGGAGGTCAAGGGTAGTCTTACTAGTATTTGGAAGTCTTAAAATGTCTCTGTGTTACTCTCATTCGTGTGTAATAGTTTAGCAGGGTATAGAATTCTAAGCAAATGGTAATTTGCCTTCAGAACTTTATCTTCTGGACCTCTGGTTGCTGATAAGAAGTTTGCTGTCCATCTAGTTAATGATTCATTGTGAACCGTCTTTGTCTGGTGCAGCTCCTAAGGCTTATGCCTGGAACCAGCTTACTGTCACTTCTGTTGTATTCTTTTCACAGAATCAAGTCAAAAGGCCAACCCAGATTCAAGAGATGGGAAAGTAGATTCCACCTTCTAATGGAGGGAGCTGCAAAGTCATATTACAAAGGCCATGGGTACAGAAAGGGCTCAATAACCTGGGCCATTTTTGCATTCAATCTGTCATTCTGCTCTGCTTCCTCATCTTGCCACCCACAAGCATGCAGCTTTGTGTGGCCTGAAGTGCCAGGCAGCAGTTGGTAGAACTTTGTTCCAGCTTTTCTTCTGAGTAGCAGAAGCTGTTCCCTACCTGCTTTGCTTTAAATAGTGAGCTTGGCTCTGGTTCCCCTTTGCATTGAATGTGGCTCTGTCCCTGCATTTTCTGGGGATGCTATGAATCTCTTTTATCCTGGAGAATTTCACTGCGAGATACCTTTGACTGTTTTGCACCCAGAGCTCATGAAGCCCACCAAACCCACAGCTTCCTCTTCACTTACCACATGGTGGGGCTTTTTTCTTTTTTTTTTTTTCTTGAGCATTTTGTCTTATTTTTGAGTAATTTATGTCTTTAAATTTTCTATATTTGTTTTTCAGCTATCATTGCTGTATGTTTGGTGCAGTGGGGAGGAAGGGATTTCAAGATGTGAATTTAATTTGTGATACCACCTTGGCTGGGATTCCTATGTTTACTTTCTTTGTAAAACTGAGCTTGTCACATTCTTTAGGAAACAGATGAGGTTGTGACAGCTACATCAGAATGTACATAATTGTGGTAGTGAGAACAAAAGCCCAGACTCTCAGGGTTAGAGGGGGCCTTCCAATGCTTTAATCTCTTCTATACCCATCCCACAGCAGGGGCATCCAATGCCTGGACACCTCCGGGGCTGGCTGGCCTGCCTCCTCTTCATCCCGTCTCTGAATAGCCCTGGTTTTTAAAAAGTTGTTCTTTTTCAGTTGGTATCTGCCTCCTTATGGATTCTCTTACCCCATCCCCCTAACCCCCACGTAGTTCTGTTTTTATTCTCTGGAATGAAACAAACCACATCTGTGCCTTCTGCTTTTGAGAACCCTTCAGAATATAGAGGCCATGACCAGGCCCCAAGTGGGCTCTCCTCCAGGCTGAGCAGCTCCAGGTTCTGCAGCCTGAGCTCGTGTGATCTAATAGCCCATCATCTCCCCAAATAGCTCCTGCCATGGATACCGCTCATTTTCCCCTTTCTCATAGGCAGAGCCTGGTTGGAGCCTCAACGGTGGATTTAGACAGGTCCAAGCAGGTCCACTTCTTACCTCTTTGATTCTGGGGCCCATTCTTCTATAGGTGCATCTGTGAGCCATGTCATGAGGTGGATTCTCGTGGCTCCTCGGTCAACCACCATTCATTCATTTGTTCATTCAGACCTTGAGGGCACTGGGGACATGGTGATATACAAGACTACCATGAAACTTGGGGTCTAGCGTGGCAGACAGATACAGTGTGACCACAAGCATGAGGACTAGATGCATGGTGAAGTGATCATATATAAAAGAGGACTTCACGAGTTTGGGAGGGAGCGATGTGTGCTCTGAGAGCACATCCTCATTTTCTTAACATTTCCAAACTCAGATTCTCAAGAGAGGAGGTCCCTGCCTTGCTAGCTCATTGTTCCTTGACCTACAAGGTCACAGGTCAGTGGCTAGCCTATGGCTTGGGTTTATGTACCTTGTCCAGTTAGCTATGCCTGGGATGTTCTCAGCATCTTCGCACACCATCCATCCATCCATCCATCCATCCATCCCTTGGGTACGCTGGTGATTCAGTGAAGGAATCTGTGGCAATCTTCATTGCTGAGGAAGTGCAAGTAGGAATTACGTAGGTCAGGGATGGGTGGGAGTGACAGTAGGTTTGGTAGCCATGACGTTGGAAAGAGCATGGCACACAGACTGTGGCTGGAGCCTGGGGCATGAGTGCGAGCGTGGGGCAAGGTAAGCTCTTCCATCCCCAGCACCAGTGTGGTGAGTGGCACATAGTGGGTGCTTGACAATTATTCACTGGATCAGGAAAAGAATGATTGACTTCTGGGAGTCACAAGGTCTGGATTTAGCACCAACCCTGCAATCAACCAACTGTAAGCCCTCAGGAAAGTCACTTAACCTCTCTGAGCTTCAGTTTGTAAAGTGGCATCATCATGTTTGCTCTGGCAGTGTAATAGGTGACTAGAAGGGCCAAAGGGAAAATGCATGACATGTCCTTGTAAGCTGGAAAGGGCTTTATATATGGAATCTTATTCATATATAATGGTTATTATTTCCATTTTTAAGAAGATTTTATTTATCTATTCATTCATTCATTTAGAGAGGACACTGAGATCATGGCCTAAGCTGAAATCAAGAGTCAGACACTTAACTGGCTGAGCCCCCCTGTTGCCCCTATTATTGCTATTGTCGTTAACACTAATGTCCAGTCAGCATTCCATAATGCATATTTAAGGAAGGACTTGGCAGTGAGTGGCTCTAATCCATGAAGTTGCCAAGTGTTGCCAAGTGTTGGCCAATCAACAAGCAATTTCTGAGGGCCTTTCCTGGTGCTCGGCCTTCTGCACCTTGTAGATGGAAGAGCAGAACTTGGAAAACATGGTCTTCTGGAACAGAAAGCAACACTCGGAGCCTAAAGGGCAACTGGTGGCCATTGCGCGAAGGTGAAGGGGAATGTTGGGCTGCAGACAAGACTCTGGAACTTTGGAGAGGCTGCAGTCCTTGGGATCTCATAGTGTCCCACTGAGGTCCTGTCCGGCAAATACAGTTACTCAGTAAAGTCTGACGAATGAGTGTGTGCATGTGGGCGGGTGGGGTGTCGGCACAGGGGGGGTTGTTGAGTAAATTTCCTTGGGAGAAAAATGAGTTGCATCTCAACTTCATTGTGCACCCACGTTGTCATGGCTACTACTTAATAATGGACCATCCCCGGGGCTTCCTGTCTGGGGGTTGTGGAGTAGAGCTTGGGAAACCGTATCATGAGGAGCCCCAGCCCGCCCCAGGTGATGCTGATGTGGTTGGCAATGTTGTCTTTGAACAAGCCCACCCCGTGCCTGAGACGCACCTCCATGCCCCCCGCTCCCACTTGTCAAAATGCAGCCAAACAGAGCTTCTTAAAAATGCACAGAACACTATGGAAAAGCACAGATCTGACTCGGAGGTGATATTTTCAAACAGAACGGGACGTTATTTTTGTACCCACCAGTGGGAAGGTTCTTGGGGGTTAGTGAACCGTTGTCGAGTGTGTTGTTTCACGCTACTCTAATTGTGGTCCCTGAAGCTCTCCGTGGGAAGTAAAAACCAGATATTCCTTCTGAAGATCCCGTGTGCTACCCTGTAAGGTCTGTTTTGCAAAATTAATTAGCTTTGGGCCAGTTTCTTATCCTGAGCCATTTGGGATTTCCAAGCTGCAGTTAGAGAAAGTGTAGGTATGGGAAATAATTTCTTCTCCTGGTCTTTGTTCCCAGTGCACTGGCTTTGCTCCACCGACATGCCGGGCCCAGGGCTGAGATCCAGAAATCACAGGCATGATCTTTGCCCTTGAGGGAGGGCAAAAAAAGCAAACACACAGCTGGAATAGGAAGAAGAGGAAAAGAAGTGTAGTTGGCAGGCTTGGGCAAGGTCTTGAGAGACTCATACCAAGCAAGGGGGAACTGGATGAAAATCAATTACAACATTTTCAGGGGTAAACTACTCCCTAAAAAGTAATTAGAAATATGAAATTCCTCCTCTCTCCAGCACGAATGAATGCTGGCTAGTGAGGAAACACAGTGGAAAAGTTGTTCCAGACCAAATTCTTTGCTCGAGAACATTCACTCAGGTCTTGGTGGCAGCAGGCAAGGAAGAAGTTGCTGGAAGAGTGATGTACAGCCTTCAGGGGTCTTGTTTATCTCGCTGAAACAGGGAATGCCTTCGCAAATGAAGTGAGGTGCGCTGTGTGAGGCAGGCCAGAGAGAGGGGGTAATTATTCGTATGCACCCCGTTTCTTTCTTAGTTCACACTTATTAGCAGTCTTGTTAGCAACAGGGACGATGCTGGCAGCCGTCCCTTGCATTTGCTCAGTCCTGGAATGTCCAGAGCCTGTGGTGCCCATGTCTCGGCTCTCCCTCCCCACAGTTCTAGGAGGCGGCTAGAAGAGGAATCTGCATCTTACCAGTGAGGCTGCTGAGGCCCAAAGAGGTTGCCAGGCAGCACCCAGGGCTGTGCCTGCCCCCGGGCTCTAGTGTCTCGTGTCTCGGGCTCTCCACTACAGACTGTGGCCCCTACTTTGTGGAATCCAGCAGCTACTTGGCGGGGGTGGGGGAGGGCAGCTCAAAGAAAGTAAAGACTATGGCAGGTACGAGGTAGTTTGCTTAAAAAAGAAAGAAAGAAAGAAAGAAAGAAAGAAAGACAGACAGACAAAAGCCAAGCTTCTCTAATGAGAGACTCGCTTCCCTTTCCTGCATCTTTCCCCTCTCCCCCTGAATTAATTAACGATGGCAAATTGTTCCCAAGTGCTCAGGCAGGTTTGTGTGTGTTTTAGTATTATTATAAGGAATGTTTCCTGAGTGATATTAGGAGGAGCCGTTGCACAAGTAAAATCTTTCTAAAAGCAACTCCGCAGCTCAACCAGGGGCCTTTGCTGTAGCTGAATTGTTTGGGGGTGGTGTGTTACTGGAAGTCACATTCTCAGGCAGCTGGGGAGCAGGGATGCCCTGACACCTGCTGACCGGGGCACATTCGTCCATCTGTGAACTCCCGGAGCACCCCCCCTCTTAAGCTCACCTCCCCGAGCCACCCCCATCCCCCCAGGGCTCACCGTCTCCCCCTGGACATGCTCTCAGTGACTGGCCCTTGGCCCATACTGGCCTTGACACAGCTTTTACAGACCGTGGTGAATGAGAAATGAAAACATTTGAGCACAGGGACATGATCAGCTTTTCCATTTAGGGAGCTCACTTCTGGGGGAAGGATGGGCAGCAGCAGGAAGGAGCAGGGCTGAGAGTAGAGGAAGCTGCCTGCAGTCCAGGGCAGAGATGACAAGGCCAGACAGGAGCACATGCCAGTGGGACAGAGAGGCTGGCCCAGTTGCACAGATCTTAGCAAGGACAACCTTCAGTACACAAGACCGACTGGGCGCGAGGGGTCATGCAAACCCGGAGTCCAGGGTGGCTCCTGATTTTCTGGCTTGGGGGCCCCGCAGAGGGGAGTGTTAATACTAATACTAATGCAAATATCAATACTAATCATAGTGATGGCTGGCATTTACTGAGCTCTTCCGTGTGCTGGGTACCTGCTAAGCGCCACACCTGTACGGAAGGCTTACAGAGAGAGAAACGGGTTTCTCGGGGTCTGAAGCTCAGGGTCCCCTACCAGTCCCATCTGCAGTCCACCTTCTGAGACCTAACTCCATTTAACTTGGTGAGTCTGGATCTGAACGTAGGGGTCAGCTGAGTGGAGATGTGCTGTCTGGACCTGAGGGGGATGGCAGGGAGAGAGGTCAGGATTTGGGGTTACTGCCTGCAGCAGGTGGTTGATGCTGTAGGAGGGATGAAATTGCTTGGACACGCTGGCTGGGAAGACGTGCTTTGCCCAGCAGAGCGAGGTGGGAGCTGTCCTGCCTTTCCATCCCCTGTGCCTCTTCTCCTACCTGATTTGGGTATTGCAATGATTCCTGGAACCATTGGAAAGAGGAGAGGGGAGAATGCGGGGTTTGCTTGGCTCTTCCTCTTCCTTTTGTTTTTTCCTGAGCTTTTTATTGAGGATGACTTCAGATACAGCCCTCAGGAGGAGGAGATAAACGGCTTCTGTGAAGCCAGGGCTCATGTTCCTTCCGCAGTCACCAAGCAGGTGCCTGTCCCTTTCCCAGCTCACCTCTTACAATTCAGACCCCCGCATTCTCCACTCTGGCCGCCTCCTGTACTGCCAACTGCAGCCAGACGGAGCAGGCGGCTCTCAACATGCCTCGTGGTCTGGTGTGCGTCCTGGGTTCACGGCTGCACCTCCTGGGGCCACAGTGTGACTGCACCCTGGGTGAAACCCGTCACCCCCGCTGTATACTTGCGCATTAGGGAGCTGGGCTCCGTGCTCCGTGGGACACAGGTGGTACCTCTTGGTATAGCATTTGAGGTGATTGCATGTGTCCCTCATCAGAGAGACCCCAAAAAAACCTCCTTGTCCCTTCTGCCCAGTGAGGGTGCAGGGAGAAGGCCGTCTGTCTATGAACCAGAGGGGCCTTCACTAGACGCGGAATCTGTCAGTGGCTTGATCGTCGACTTCCCACCCTCCTGAACTGTGAGGAACAAATGTTTATTGTTTGAGCCAACTGAGGCTGTGGCCTTTGTCATAGCGACCCCAATAGAGTATGACACAGGCCGTAATTCAGCCCCCATCAGGTCAGAGGAAAACCCTGGTCCTCTTACCCTGTGTTGACACTCTAATCACCTACGTGTTTCTTGGAGGTTCGGTTGTATTTTTCACTTTTTGCCATTGTCTTTAGGCCAAACCTGCTGGATCTCTTCTGGGGCAGAGCATTTTCTGCCAAAGGGACCGAAAGCACTTCTTGCAGATGGTGGGTTTTGAAGACTCAGCTGATGGTGAAGAGGCCGTGTGGCCCGACAGGCTAGGTGGTCTCTAGGCTCCCAGCAGCGGCTCTGCTGCTGAGCTCCCAGACCCTCTGTTTGAACAAAATTTCCTAGAAGCCCAGTGTATAAAATCGGTAGAAGGGAACAGTGGTGGGGATCCAGAGCCCTGCCCTCTGGGGTCATATGTCTGTGCCCACTTTCAGGGGACTCCTGGAGAACAGAGTTTGAAATCCCTAGGGTGGATTCCTCTCCATCAAGACCCCTCCAGGACTGAGCCCGTGACGTGTCTCCCCACCGATCCAACAGCTGAGGAGGCTTGTCTTATCTCCTGCTCAGATGGTCAAAATGGCACAGAGCCCAAGAGAGATGGCTCAAGTCTGCCCATTTGCAGGGTTGGGGAGCTGGCCGTGGCAACAGCAGGCTGGATAAGAAAAGAGTAAAACATGTGTGTTGGGGCGGGGGGTGGTGTTGTGCTATGACCCAATGGGGAAAACACTGTCCATCAGACATGGCCTATGAGTGGGCTCCGAGGCTGAGTGGCCCTGCCCCTTAGGGTACCCGCATTCGTGATACCTGGATGTGCTTTTCCATCCGGGCATCCACCCGCCACATGGAAAAACACTGAAGGCACTGGAGGGGTACCCACTGCCCATGCCCCTGGCTAGTCCAGGCCACTGGAGTGGAAAATGAAAGACCACGTCCCCCTCCTGGCACCGGGGTCGATCTGTTAATACAGAGTCTGGCGATGATGATGCCCAAGTTTGGGAATTTGTGTTTCTTCTTGCACATGTTAAGTTTCAGTGTTTCAGTAAATAGTCATTAAAACTAGTGCACACAAAGAGACAACAATGCCACATTTTAATTTATTTATTTCAGCTGACTGCATCAGCCGGCCTCCTAATGAAATTCCTTTGTCCTGTAGCACATTCTACGTTAACACAACACATCTCCCCTTTTAGGTCCTGCTGATACTAGAGAATGTGGAGAATTTAGTGTGGGTGTGGTCTCCGGATGAAATATTGCAGACTTTGTATCTGGGAAGTAGGTGATGCGGGTCCCCGAGCTGGGGAAAATTCAAGCAGTCAGAGAGCTTCCTCCTCCAAGAAGCCCGTGCCAGCATCCTCACTGACTCTCCATCCCCTACGAAATCCTTAAGCAAGGCGGACGGATGGTGCCATCAGAGGTGCCTGGTTCTGCGCACAGCTGTTCGAATGATTTATAAGTGACTACTCCTTCCTACTCCCCGCCATCTTGTGGGTCCTTCCCCTCCCCTTGCCTTCATTCTCGCTCAGGTCTCTGAGCATATTGCTGGAACTTTCTTGTTCGGTCCCATCGCCCCAGGTGACTCAGGGATGCCTGCCTGCTGCCATGTCATCCTCGGTGCTCCCTACCTCCCAGGCTCCATGAAGTCATGGGTCTGTGTCTGCCAAGCCGGGCTGGCTCCAGCCCAGCTCCCCCTCTGCTGTCAGTGTGCCCTTGAGTTGGTTACTTAAACTCTCTGAGCTTCTGTTTCCAAATCTGCCAAGTGGGGGGTGCTCTACCCAATCAGCTACTTGAGGTGACATTTGTGAAGCGTTGAGGGTTTCCTCGGGCATGTAGTGAGCCTCAGGAGCGGAGAGCTGCAGATAGGGTGATGTCTGTTGGCTGTTGTCGCTGCAGTGGATGCTCAGTCCCTGTGGGTTGTCCCTGTCCCCCACAAAGTTGCTGGTTCAAAAATGAAATTCTGTGTGTTCTGTTGTGATGCAGGAGAATCTAGCACATTCTTCCACTGATTTCAGAGCAGTGTGAATGGAATCTTGACGGGGCGTGGGGGACTCCTGTCTGGGGTTCTGGGTGATTTCAGAGGACCCACACAGCTTGGATTCCCCTACAGTGCAGTGCGTCACTGGGCCCAGACGACCTCTGCGAGCCCTTTGTGGCCTGACCTTTCCTAGAATAGGAGTGTCCAGGGACTGAGCAGGACATGGTGTGGGCCCTCAGCAGCAGCAGCTTGGGGAAGGCGAGTCAGCCTGGGATTTCCTGGAAAGCTCTGAGATGGGGGTCACCCCTTTCTTTGTGCCTGATTGTGCTCCATTTTTGGGCTTTGAAGAGAAAAGCTGCCGGTCCCCATGCCCACCACACTGGGATGCCTGGCCTTAGGTCCCGGTCCGCTGTGTCCCAGGGAAGGGTCTCGACAGAATCTGTGCAAAGGCCTCCCCCACCTGGGAGGTAGCTGGTGAAGACTTGCCTGGCACAATGCAGATCTGAGGACGGAGGCTGCATGGCAGGGTCGGGAAGCCTGGTTGTCATGTCAACAGATTGGCCCAAAATAGCAAGGGGCAGGCTCCCATATGGTGCCTGTCGTGACCATACCACTCACTCCTTCCATGGCAGAACTGCGCTGGCCCAGGCTTCTAGAGAAGCACAAGTGGGGGACTCGTGAGGCTGTCCCGCTCTTGTTGCCTCGGGAAGGACCAGACAGGGTCGGGACTGTCATGGGGTCTCCATCTTTGTAGAATGGGGAGCCCCAGGAAGGAACTCGCAGGCCAGTGTCCACCGTGAAGGCTGCCATGTCTCCTTTTGTTCCCTGCTTGGGTGGCCAACAAACAGCAAGTGGCCTTTGTGCGCTGGGGGCAGTGGGGGTCCTAAGCAGACTACACCGACTAGAACTGGCCTAAGGTCAACGGGCCAGGAAGTGGGAGATTTGAAACGAGTCACCTGGCTCCGGAGGAGGGACCTTTGAATGTGATGCTGCAGAGGTACTGGATATGGTGCTGTCCTTAGGGAGCCACCCTCCGGGGGCTGCCCTGGGCCATTCCATTCTGGAAGGTTCT
Organism: Mellivora capensis; assembly: GCA_004024625.1. Taxonomy (NCBI): domain Eukaryota; kingdom Metazoa; phylum Chordata; class Mammalia; order Carnivora; family Mustelidae; genus Mellivora; species Mellivora capensis. Next base: position 28,242 of record PISX010006203.1, read on the forward strand.
TGGTTAACCCATGGAAAGGGCATTTTACTCGGTGGAGGCTTCCAGAATGAAGCAAGACGTGCTGGGCTTGGCCAGGCATGGGGAAGGTGGAATGTCTATTGGGCAGAAGTCACATGTGGTCCTAGGAGTTGGAGTCTGTTGCGGGGTGAGTGGGGCAGATGTCTGGGGCAGGAGGGTCTGCCCCAATTGGCTCAGCCCCCTGCCGTCAGCACCTTCTTCCTCTCTGCTTTTGTCTCCAGGGAGAGACTAGACAGATGGGGCAGAGGGTAACTGGGCAAGGAGCCTGCCAACCGCACACCAGCCTGCCCCTCACACGTGGGGCCGTTTTGTGCTTCTGTGTACTCGCTCTGGAGTTCCATTTTATTTCTCTTTAGTTTCTTCATCCATTACCATTTGAAGACCACTTTCCTGGCCTGGCAGAAAGCAAAGGCATGTGTTCTCTTTCCACACCTAGGCTCAGGGAGGGATGGATTTCTCTCCCACTCTCAGATTAAAAAACCGAAGCCCAGGGAGAGGCCTCGGAACCTGTCCTGGAAGGACAGTGATCGCTTCCCTGCTTGTTTATTTCAAATTGTGGCAAAACATACATAACATGGGATTTACCATTTGAGCCATTTTGAATTGAACACTTGGGCACCATGAAGTACATTCTTGCTGTTTTGTGGCCATCACTACCGTCCAGCTCTAGAATGCTTCATCTTCCTAAACCAAAACTCTGTACCCATCAAACACCAAGTCCCTGCGCCGCCGCCCCCCCCCCCCCCCCCCCACCGCTGGCCCCTGGGAGACATCGCTCTGCTCTGCTCTCTGTCTCCATGAATTTGACTCCTCTAGGTCCCTCATCTAAGTGAATCATGCAATATTTATCCTTTTTTATCCATCTCATTTCACTTTCTGCTTGCCTTTTTTTTTTTTTAATTTGAAGAACAGCATTCAAATAATTTTTTTAAGGCTCAGGAAGGATCTGTTAAACCTAAAAGAAAAACAAAGTAAGAATTTCACAGCAAGGTTGCCACTCAGGGAAAAAAAATAATCATATTTTTTCCTGCATGAAAATGAATAAACCCTGAAAAATTCTCCTATTTGGTTTGCAGGATTTATGAAGGTAATTTTTCTCTGCCCTCTACCTGGGAAAGGGCCCAGGAGACCATGACAGGTATTTAAGGAGCAGTGTCCAAGGGAGGGGATGGTGTGGAGGCCATGGGGAGCCTTACGTTTTACCCTGCGTCTGGGCTGGGTGGAGGTCCTTTCCTGGTTAGAACTGGGCCCAGTTTTGGATAGTGGTTCTGGCAGGACCTACTTTGGAGACACCAAACTACCACCTGTAAAAGACCTCCCAGAACCTTGGAGCCTGGAGACCCTAGAGGCTGTCCCAGGATCGCAGACAGCCTCTGCCCTGGGATTGGGCTATAAATGGTAACAAAGACCCTTCAATGTGGATGTACTTCCAGGAGCCCTGAATGTATTGTCCCCATCTAGCCTGGCCTGCCCTCTGCCCGGTGAGGAAGGAGGCTCATTAGACCTGTTTTACGAGAAGCTCAGGAGGGTGGAGACCTGTCCAGCAGACAGCAGCCAGGAATTGGCAGAAGAAGATGTGGACCGGGCCAGGGCCCCTGGTTTGGCAGCTGCCCTGATTTCTACACCCTGGGCCCTGGGTCCAAGGCTCAAAGACCCTTCCTCCAGCTCAGCATGTTTCCTGCCTGTTTTTCCATCACCACCTGTGCTGCTCTGCCTCTGACAGGTCACCCTAGCCTGGGGTGAGACCATCTAGAGGGTTCTCGGTCCCTCGGATGCTGAGATTCTGAGTGGCTCTTTTCATTGGCAAGGCTTGGATGCTTCCGGCGTTGGCGAGGACCTTTTCCCAAACTATTACGTTTCTTAGCTGCTTTCACCTACAGTAGTGCCTTGGGAACAATAGCAGCGGTGCTGGTTTAATGGTGATTAAGATGATTGTGACTAATTCCCCCTGATCCTCTCTGGAGTCTGCCCTCTGCTGCACCCCACCCCCCAAATTGGCCTCCCATGCTTCCCGTGACAACCCTGTCCTGCACACCCTCTCACCTTCTCTGTGCTCCCCATGTTCTCATCTGGGTGTCGGTCTCTGCTGGAAAGGGAGCTAGAGGCCCCAACACACTCCTTCCCCCCCCCCACACACAACCTGTCCCACTGCATTTTTCCTTTTAGCACTCATCGTCATATAACACATTTTATTTATCATTGCACTATCGAATGCTAGCATTTTACTTGTCCTCCTTATTTATTTTCCTCTTCCCTGACTGGATGGCCCAAATAGAAGCTCTCTAGGGGTAGGGATCTTGTTCCCTGCTCTGTCCCTGCCACCTATCACAGTGCCCGAGACGTAGTAGCTGCTCAATAAATTAATGTAGACTGAGTGAGTGAATGCTCTTCTCACCGTGGGTCACCCTCCTCCACCCTGTCCATCTGGCTCATTTCTCCTTGTGTTTCAAGACTCAATGGAAGTGCCTCCTCCCGCAGGATGCCTGCCCTGATTCTTGGTCCCAGGTTCCATGGCCTCTTCGAGGCCCCACGGTATAGCCCTTCTCAAAGTATGCTTTCCCATCCCCTGCTCCACACCATGTAGCCCCATAAGTCCCCAAGGGTTAGGCCTTCTCAGCATTGCTTGCCTGTTTCACAAAGAAGGGAGGTGCGGGGCATGAGCTCCCCACCCCGGCTGGGATGGGCTGCCCTCTGAGGGCCTGCACCTGCCCCCAACCTTCCAAAGTCTGCTGCTCTTGGCGCTTTGTCAGCCACCTGGTCAGGGGTCTTGTAAAGGGGCTTCCTCAGAGTGGGTCACACTCCTAAATGCACTGATCCCATATTGTTGCCCCAAGATCCACAGGAGCCTTTCCTGGGGACCTGCCCCTCAAATGAATTCCCCTTATGGAACCTCCCGCCAGCTCCCACCAGGACTTCCTCCCTGTACTGCTCCTCAAAAGAATTCCTTCTCCCAGAGCCTCCCTGGCTCCCTTCTCAGTGTTTGGTGTGGTCTGTTTTCTGGGCTGTCTTTGCAGCTAGGCTTCTAGCTGAAGCCCCTTTGCATGCTCTCTCTAGGCAGAGAGAAGCTTCCCCTCCTTCAGAGTCTGGGGGCAGCCCCAGGCACTGGCCTGGGTGGGCAGTGTGGGCTTGAAGACCACTTAGCAGGATCTCAGCTGTGACGGGGGGGCGGGCAAGGATCGGGTCCCAGGGATGCAGGCCTGGGAAGGTGTGTTAGGACTTCAAACTTGGAGACACTGGGGTATGGGAACAAAGTGTTGCGATGGGGACACAGCTAGGCCCAAGGCTGCCTGTGCAAGGAGGACCCCTGAGGTCAGCTTCCACGTGAGGTCAGCACTGCACCTGTGGAGTCAGGTGGCCATGACGGGGATGCTGGGGGAGCTGGCCAGGAGTGCCCAGGCATTGGGGAAGTTGTCTCCAGAAAGCAACTCTGGAGACAGGTGCCTGCCGCAGAAGTGAAAGGATGTGTGACAGGACTGAAGAATTGGAAAGTCCCCGAGTAAAGTCCCCTGGTCACAGTGGTGTGTGACAGAGGCCCAGCCTCCATCCATCAGGCGGGGGAGTGACTGCCATGTCCCCAGCTAGAGGCCAGGAGAGGCACATAATTAACTCCAGCTGAGTTGCTGCTGACGGAGGACGGGTCTCCTGAGTGATGTGTGTGGCTGTGGGCCCAGGGGGTGAAGATCCCGCCGGGGCTGCCGTCACCACTCACCTCCAGGTGGGCGTCCAGTGAGTGAGTGAGCACAGGCAGAAGCTGTGTCAGGCCACAGACCTCTGGGGGGGCCTGAGGGACAGGTCTGGCTGTGTCCCAGGAAGGACTGTTGGGCTTAAATGTGGCTCCCCAGGGAGAGTCGGTGGAGCTGGCAGCCAGCCAGCCTCTAACCTGCACCCAGTCCGGTGCTGGACTCAGCAACGTCCCCAGGGCCCGTGCCCTCTCCTGGCTCCTCGAGCCCAGCCCCACGTGGTCCCAGGCGCACAGGGAACTGGAAGGAGCTGGGACTCCCCTCTCCCTCTGCGGTTTCCCTTTCTCTGCTTTTTTCATCCGACCTTGCCCTCAGCCCCTGTAACCACCCGGCCCCCTGCTCCTGCCGTCTCCTGCCTGGACCCCCACGCTGGCCTCATGAGCCATCATCCCCTGGCCCGGGCTCTCTGCCTCTCGGTCATATCCTTCAAGTGACGGGAATGGATGTCTTCCCAGCTCAGCTCTTATGATGTTGTGATCAGGGTAAGCCCTTTTAAGAACCCCCCTGGGCTTAATAGGTATAGAACTTTTCTGTTTGCCATGATGGAGACATTCCGGAAACAGTTAGTGATGATGGTCACACCACACTGTGGGTAAACGTAATGCCACTGAGTTGTATGCTTAAAAATGATGAAAATGGTCAAACAAAACAAAAGTTCCCTGGGGCCCCCAGAATAGGGTGCAGCTCCGCATGTGGGGGCTAACCCCCCCTTTCTAATCCATCTCTCATTTCTTTCACCCTCCCCTGGAGTCCTCCAACCCAGAGAACCACTTGCTCCTCCCAAGACTGATCCCACTTTTCCTGTCTCCTTGTCTCTCCCCGTGGAATTTCAAGATTAGAGTCTTTTACTAATTTAGCCCTTTACTTGGTGAAATAATCCTTTCCAGAGCCTCTCCTCCTGCAGGCTTCTGCCTGAACACCCACAGGGACAGGCAGCCCTCTGTCTTCCCAGGCATTTTACCCCATTTCTGGACGGCTCGAATTGTTAGAGGCAGAGGCAAGGTTTGGAGGATAACAGCCTGGTTTTGCGTCCCGGGATCAGGACTTAACTAGTCATGCGACCTTGAGCTTGTCAGTTAAGCTCCCTGAACTTGTATGTTTCTCCTCTGTTAAGTGAGGGATAATGTTGGTATACTTTCCAGAGGGTCATTGCAAAGATTAAATGAGATCCCCTAGGAAAGGTGAAAGAGATCACGCATGTAAAGAATTTAGCATGGTGCCGGGCGTATACATCAGTGCTGAAGAAATGGGAGTTTGATATGGATATATTGAACCAAAATCTGGCTTTGAGCATGGACCAAAACACAGATTGTTAGGGCATGAAGAAATCGGAGACATGAACTGTGGTAGTCATTAGTAGGCTCCCTGACAGCTAGTGCCCCTTTCCCACTGGCCAGGCTGCACTTGGTCCCTGAGACTTTCTCGGGTCAAGGCCGGCCAGTGATTCCCATTTCATTGTTGGTCAAGTCTCTGGAGAATTTTCTTTTTCCTTCTCCTTTGGCAGCTGGCAGCATTTTTATGGTGGTGGTTCTGTCAGTTTGTACCCCTGAGTTACTGTGATGCATCGAGCCTCCTTCAGTGAGAGAGTGGAATGCCCCACTGAGATTTGGGGCTGTTCCATTGAAATTTGGTCATGGTTGTTGACGCATCATAGCCCAACCTCTCCCGACTGATAAATCTGCTAACTCGACCTTCCTGTTATCTTATAAGTGAAGGTCAGTGGAGAGGAGGTCCCAGGGCGAGGCAGTGTCAGGCCTGGCCCCGCCCTGTGCAGGAAGGAAATCTGTGCTCCCTGGAGCTGGATTTATTCTTTCTTTCTTCTCTTTCCTGCTTTGTCTTCCCCATCACTGGGTCCCATCAAGGAGCTTGTTGAGACTGACCCTTTCAGCTGGGTCCTGATGACGTCATGAGCTGCCCAAACCAAATCTCAGAACAGCCTGAGCAGTGAGCTCCGCTCTGGGCACGTGTTTTTTCCAGGGACGCTGGGCCAGGTTGCTCATCAGGCCTCACATCTGGACCATGGCCACAACCTCCCAGCTGACTTCCTTTCTTCCCCCGCCCCCACCCCCACTCCAGGGCCTCCTTCCTCTACCCCAGCCTCCAGAGACATCTGTGTAAAGCTGGTTTCCTTTTCTGCACTCCCCAGATTCAAGTCCTGCAGGGCTTCCTGCTGTCCAAAGGGAAGAAAGCACGCCCTGCCTGGTGTCCATGCTTCCCCAGGGCACCCACTCACCACACCCATCCCATCTGCAGCTCCAGCTCCTGCCGCAGAAGCAAATGCTCCATTTCTCCTGCGTGCCCGGCACTTCCCCATCCCGGGCCTTCGCTCACGCTCCGTCTCAGCCCACTGGGCCTCCCCGTCACCTCTGTCTCTTCTACACCTTTCAGGGCTTAGCCAGAACAGACTTCCTCCCGAGAACTCAGGGCAGAAATCGTCAGCGTGACTTGAATATACCTTCCTTTTTGCATGACTTGTGTCTCTACTGTGGTTCCCACTCTTATCTGCCTTGTGTTCCAGCTTTTTGTTTCCGTCTCCTTGCTCACTCCCTGGTGGCCGAGAACAGCCCCAGCACCTGCCACAGGCCCTGGCTCTTCACCCTCCCCCCCACCCCTGCCCCATGAGTATGAAAGGAGCAAAGGAGCGCTCTGTGACTGGTCCACTCCTCTGCTGTGGCCTGCACCACATTTTACCGAACGGTTCCTGTGTCCCTCACCTCCCCTGGCCCGCACGTCTCACAGGGCAGGGACCGAGCCTTACCCCCTCACACCTCCCGCCCTCCATCAGCAAATGGCGAGACAGACAAGCACGCTGTGGAGACCTCTGTGGGGCGGAGAGGGTCCGAGGCGGCCTGGTGGCACGCCACCTGCGTGTGGTCTCTCTTCAACAGGTGACCAGGCCCGCATCCCCAGGCGAAGGGCTTACAAGTCGTGACATTTGTGCAGACCTGTGGGAAGGACACCCCCACCGCCACCATCCCCTCCTGACAGGCAGCCTGCCTATGCCTCGAGTTCGTGACCCTGACTTTTAAGACCATGGCCCCTGCCTCTGCGGGGGGAACTTATGGCGAGCTCCCCAAGAAACGCAGTGTGTATCCACCAGTCTGAAAAACCCTGTGTGACTTGGGTAGACGGGTTTCCCCGTGCAGAGGAGGGACGCGGGCTACGGCTCCATCACTGTCACGTAACACCGTCTGCAGCTGGCCGAGAATGCAGAGTGACAGCTTCAGGGAGAATACAGAAATGCCAGTTTTTCTCAGAATCCAGGATGGACAGTCTGGCTCTCTGGAGGCTTTGAGAAACAGATGGTCTGTCCATCACCCCAAGGAAAGGGCGTGAAAAACTCAAGATGGCTGGAGTTAATAAGCTCTTTGGGACAGAGATGAGGGTGGAAATACTCTTCTTTCAGGCTCTATCCTCCCGCGGGGACTGTGTCCACCACGTGGCACAGCCCGCCCAGCCGGTCTGTACCAAACACCTGTTTGGAACCAGGCCCTTTGCTGGACGGGGGCGGAGCGGGGGGGGACACACTAAGACAGTCCCAGCGCTGCAAATCTGGGCTGTAGGTGCGTAAGTCTCTTCCGTTCTGGTTTGACATCAGTCTCCTGCGTGATAGGGGACATATTTTAAATGCACAGCACGCTTGCTTTCTCCTTCTTCCCGTCATCTTCTTTTTTGTCTCTCTTTAAAGTTTCACCTTTCTCTCATAGTTTTCCAGGTGTTTTGATTTCTTCCATTTCAAAATTTTTCCAGCGGGTGGTTGGGAATGTTTATTAGTCGAAGCCGTCTAATTGCAGTCACAGACACTCCCATGTGCCAGTGGGTTCACGTATTAAGGCGATTTCTTGCTCGTGTCATGGTCACGTGCAGGTCAGAGGTGTGTTGGTTGGGTGCTCTGGGGAGCAGGTGCCCTGGGAAGGGTACAGACGAGGCCGAGGTGCACTGGGAAAGGTCTGGGGTGGGGGAGGGAGCAGAGAAAGGCAAGACAGGTCCTCTGACTGGGGGCAGATGTGACCCCTGTGAAAAGCGGGGCAGGGAGGAAGCAGGGTGGGGAAGAAGAGGCCCAAGCAGCATTGCGGCTCCGAGAAATTCCCAGCCAGAGACTCCCAGCTTGCCTCCTGTTGAGACTTGTGCTGGCCAGTAACAGGGACCCCCGATTCCACCACCTGCTCAGTCAAGGGCCGGGTTGCCTGGCAGGAGTGGGGCGTATCCCAAGGGCACAGCTCTCAGAGGCTGTCAGCTCTTGAGACAGTCCTCCTTGTGACGGTTTCTCTTGAAGTGGCAGTGCCCTGCCTATGATGGCCACAGGGATTCAGGGGTGGGGGAGCTCCACCACTTCGAGGACCCTGGAGTCTTCCCCACTCATACCGTGGCTGGAACAGAGAGCGCCGAGCCCCCGTGGAGGGCCTTTCCAGGCCAACCCCGGGCAGAGAGCACATCACCTCGCTCACCGGCCATGGCGCAAAGCTCCATGGTCACACATGATCGTGGCGAAGGCTGCAGAATGCAGTGTTGCTGTGTGCCCAGGGAGGAAAACAACACAGATACCCTGGAGCGGGGATTCGATGTCTGTATCCCGACTCTGCCTCTTCCTCACTGTGTAATTCTTTGTGGAAATGACTCACCTCTCTGACCCTCAATTGCTTCATCTATTAAAATAAGAATAATAAAAGGACATACTTCACAGTGTTGTTGTGAGGAGTAAGTGTGTTAATATATATAAAGAAATGAGCCTAGTACCTGGTATAAGTAAATGCTGTTATTACTATCACTCCTAGCATTTCCAAACTTAATATGTCAATAGATGTGTTTCTTGAGTATCTACTTTGTTCGAGGAATTTTGTGCATCGCGGGGACCTACTCATTTCTCCTAGCACTTAATACAGGCTCAGAAGATGTCTGAATGAATGAATTTACATGGAAAAAACAAGACAGTATTTAATTCAGTTGGCCATGATGCTGGGCTAATTTTAAACATGATTTCACGATAAGAAATGTGAAGTCCTGTTCTTCAGCTCAGAAAGTCAATCCCAGAAGAACAGAATGAGAAAGATTTAACACAGTTGCAAAAGCAGGCTGAGTGTGAGAAGCCCACTGGTTAAAAAAAACGACCTCCCGTCTTTATAAAAATAATACGTGCATTTAGAAAAATTTTTGAGTAAAACAAATAGGTACGAGGAAGAGAGTAAAAAAAAAATCATTCAAAATCTCACCATTTTGGGAACACCTGAGTGGCTCAGTGGGTTAAGCCTCTGCCTTCGGCTCAGGTCATGATCTCAGGGTCCTGGGATCGAGCCCCACATGGGGCTCTCTGGTAAGCAGGGAGCCTGCTTGTCCCCCCCTCTGCCTGCCTCTCTGCCTACTTGTGATCTCTGTCTCTATCAAATAAATAAATAAAATCTTTTAAAAAACCCAACAAAATAAAAACAAAATCTCATCATTTTTAACATTAGAGGAGTCTCATTCCAGACAGGTTGCCATGCGTATGTTACGCGGAGAGAGATGGACCGAAATCATTTTATAAAAAGATCATTATTATGTGCTATTTAAAACTGACAAATTTTACTTTTTTGAAGGCCACAGGAGAAAATAAGGAAATACAATTTCTCCACATTAAACAATTTTGATCCACTACAGAAAATCCTGATTTCTAAAATATCAAGGGTAATAGAAGACAATGAAAAGCAGTAAGGTTTGAGTCCTGGCTTTTAAACTCCAGTTTTCAATGTTAGGTGAAATCAATCCAAATTTTCCTGTGGAAGAAAAGGAAATTTGCAATCCTACAACTCCTTTTCCCGCCTCCTCCTTCTGGAGTTTTATGTTACGTTAATTTCTTCCCTTTGCCGGTTGTTTACTGTGAGATGGGTGCAGTACTCAGAATTGCTCCTTGTTAGCTACAAGCCTCTCTGTTCCTGAGATTTGTGTTTTGAGTAATGTTTTGGTTGACTACATTTCTCATCAAGTAGTCTTTTTCTTACCCCCATCCCCAACAAGAAACTTTCATAGGTGTTTTGTTACCAAGATTATGTGTGCTAATTTAGTAGTTTTTTACCGACATTAACGTCTGTGTAAAGTAGGTGCCAAATACAAGGACTGCATTCTAAGGTCACATTAATAGAAGTCCATGCTCAGAATGTGGGAGGTGATCATTTCTTTCAGTTTAGCATTGCATCTAGGCATGCTTTGAACAAATCGATAAGGAAAATACAACCCACTAGAAAAGTGGGCAAAGTCCCTGGTCCCAAAAAAAGAAACAAAACACCTATAAACATATGAAAAGATGGATATCCTCTTAAACCATCAAGAACAGACAAATTGAAATGACATCAATATGTACAAGATTGGCAAAAATCTAGAGCTGGTGCCCTGGGAAAGGGCAGGGATGTGGAAAGGGAGACCTCTTGAACACTGACAGTGGGAGTGTCAATGGATAAAATCACTTTGAAAAAATGAAATCCTGTGATTTAACAATTCCATATCCAGGTTTAGATGCTAGAGGAGCTCTGCACATATGTGCGAGGGGACACATGTAGACATTTTCAACCATCTTATTTATAACAGCTTATTTATAACATCTTATTTATAACAGCAACCAAACAAAATATAGGTAACAATCCAAGTGTCCCATCAACAGGGCAAGGAACAGATAAAGCATGACATAATCCCACCTGGGAATACTACACAGCTCTGAAAATGAATGAACTGCCCTCACATTCAGCCACAAACATCTCACAATGCGAAGCCATACAGAGGTTTTCAGTTCAAGTTTCAAGCAAAATATACAGCCTGATTCTACATATATATACACATTCAAAAACAAGTAACATTACATGATATAGCATTTAGGAAACATAAATGTGTAATGAAACAATAAAGAAAAGCAAGAAAGAGGCACCTGGGTGGCTCAGTTAAGCATCTGCCTTTGGCCCAGGTCATGATCCCGGGGTCCTGGGATCAAGCCCCGCAACAGTCTCCCTGCTCAGCGGGGAGGCTGCTTCTCCTTCTCCCGCTTCCCCAGCTTGTGCTCTCTCTCTGTCTCTCAAATAAATAAATAAAATCTTTAAAAAAAGAAAAGCAAGGAAGGCTAAATCCAGACTAGGGGCGCCCCCTGGGTGAAGGAGGGGGATCTGCAGGGTGACCATGCAGGCTTCCGCACAAGCTGGGTGCTGGGTATACTGGAGGTTCCTATTACTATTTTTCATATTTTATGTAAGTTGTATGTGTATGGTATAATCTTTTTTACAAGTGAAATATTTCATAATAATGTAGTTTTATTTAAAATAGAACAGTGCTCTGAAGCGACACTGCTTGGGATAGAATCCTCACCCTTTATATGACCTTGGACAGGTTATTTAACTGCTCTGGTGCTCAATTTCCTTCTCAGTGAGGCTGGAAATCATACTAGTGTGCCTGTCTTATAACAGTATCGTCATGGATAGGGTGATTTACGTGAAGTTCCGAGTACCGTGCCGAACACAGAGTGAGTTCACAATTCAGGTTAGCTGGTGTCCCTTTTCTGTGCGGGGCAGATGGTGGAATTTGTGCATCCTAGAAATGTCTGTCCTCTGGAGCCTCTGCTGAGGATGACCACAGATGGAAAGGCTGTCACACCACCTCCTATGGGGATGATTAGAAGAGTGAAGGGTCATTTGGCCTGAAAGCGTCTCCTAGAGTCAAGTCAGTCTGCCTGAATTTAGGTGTCTGAAGGGCTCTCGTGGGAATGGAAGACTGTACGAATTCTAAAAGGCTCCAGAACAGGGGTGGGCAAACTATGGCCCATGGCCCAAATCCGACTGCCACCTGTTTAAGTAAATGCAATTTTACTGGAATGCAGCCAGGTTCTTTTTTTTTTTTTTAATGTATTGTCTGTGGTTGCTTCTGTGCTCCAAGGGGTTGACAAGTTGCAACACATGGTCCCCAAAGCCTAAAATATTTCCTGCCTGGCCCTTTATGGGAAAAGTTTGCTGACCTCTGCTCTAAGATGAGAACTTAAGTGCCAAAGGAGGGTGATTTTTAAGACTTTCTAAGAAGCAGAGCTGGCTCACCAAGGACCACTTCGCTCTCGGGTTCAGGAGTGAGACTCCTGTCACTAGAGGGATGTAAGCAGATGCTGACCACTCCTGGAGCAGGGGCCACAGAGGAGGACTTTGTATCTGGAACAGGTTGGACACAGCAGTGTTTAAATTCTCCTTCAAGTCTGAAATTCTGTACGGAGTAATTCTCAGTTTAAATTGGTCGTTATTAGCTCTGACATTTTCTTGGCATTTTTACATTTTAACTCTCAGCCACATTTGCTTTGAAATTTTGAAATCAAAAAAGTATTTAAATTCTTTAAAAATGAGATTTTAAGTGAAAAAATGGAATGTATTCCAGAGTTCTACTTTTTCATTTAAAAAATGGATTTGCATGGCTTTTGGATCTATTCCCCTTTATAGGTGCTGAATTTTAAGAGCCTGTGTGTGCCAATTATGATTTCTCTGTGACAAGTGCGTCCTTACTGGAAAGGAGGAGCCATTGGAAATGAAATTCAAGGCAGGGAGTTTGGGGGCAGTGAGCTGCCGTAGGTGTGGAATCCGTGGAAGGCAAAGAGGAAACATACCGGAGAGGAACGGGGAGTGGGGGCCGGGGAAGCAGTAGTTACTGAGGGCCTACTGTGTGCCAGAGCCCATGTCCAGGTCACAAAACTGCAGATCAGAGGCTGTGGTCCATCGTTGATAAGCTTTGAACTTCTGCATGAGAATGTGAGCAGGTGGGAGGGTTCTAGTTGGAGAGGTAGGGAAGTCGGATAACATGATAAAGCCCATAGCTTTCTTCCAGGACACGAGAACCCCCTTATAGGGGCTCTGAGAGCAATTCATCAAAAGCCAAAGCACTCAAAGACACCTTGCCATAAACAGTTTCTCAGAATGATAGTTTTGCCCAGTGACCGACTCACTAAAAGCCGTCTGACAGACACCTTAAATGGGGGGAGTAGAGAAGCTTTGGCATCTCCCTGGCTCATGCAAGAAGAGGATGGTAATAAACAGGCATTAGGGGGAGGTCTCTGAGTGCAGCCTTTAGGAGGGACTGAAATGTGAAATACAGGTGAAATTGACTTTCACCGGAGCCGGAAGGACGAATCCTTCTGAAATGGCCCCGTGAAGTGTCTGCAAGGACTCCCTCAGGAAACTCACACTTCGAGAAATTCCCCTGGTGATTTGGTGAATTGATTATCAGCCAAACCGATGTGCAGTGGGTCAACTTGGAGGGAGTGTGCTCAAGCGACTGGCTCACCCAGCCTCGCCTCCGGGGCACTTGCCTGCCCTTCCTAGGCCAAAGACAAAAATCATACACCGATAAGGACCTCCGGGGTCCTTTCCTCCCTGGTTTCCAGGCATTTTATGCTGCTAGCAATAGAATCCCCTTCTCCAATTAAGTAGCACAGGGACCCTGGATGCTGAAGACAGGAGAGATACACAGAGAGCTCTGGCTGAAGTGAAGGCAGGGAGCCCAGAGGTCCCCTCGCTGGGGACTCTGCCAGGTCCTAGGTGCCCAAGGTGGTCTAGCCACAAAGACTCAGCTTTGGTTGGCTGGAAAGTCTCTCTAATTAGGACACTATTGGTACCAGGCATGAAGATACAGTATCAGAAATAAGGATGAGGAAGCATAGCTGCTAAAATGGGACAGATAGGTCCATGTGATTCTTATTTGGTAGTCGCTATCAAAGTGTTCCCTGCAGGGAAGCTGAAAGAGTGTGCTTGGTGCCCAGGAGGCGGCTTATCCTGCCTCAGGTCCACAGCGCTGAAGCTGGAAGCATTATCCTAGGGGAAGTGGTCCTTTCTAGAACACTGCTAGCTTTAACATCCTGTTGGCCTGGTGAAGTGAGTTCTCCAGATTACTGAGAAGCTCTGAATTGGGACTCGTGAAAACCCTTCCCCAGTTCTGATAGGACTGTGACAAACCCCCTCCCTTCCCTCTGTCCTATGGTTCTCGGTGTGCATCCAAAAATGAGGGTACAGGGCTGGCTAGATGAGCGATGCCCGCGTGTTTGGATTTCCCACATCAGTAAAAGCTAAGTTAGAGCACAGAGCGGAAGGGGCATGGAAGAGAAACTTAGATTAAAACACACACACACACACACACACACACACACACACTTTATTTTGGGGGATCCTGGGTGGCTCAGTTGGTTAAGCATCTGCCTTTGGCTCAGGTCATGATCTCAGGGTCCTGGGATCAGGCCCTGCGTTGGGCTCCTTGCTCAGCAGAGAGCCTGCTTCTCCCTCTGCCTGCTGCTCCCCCTGCTTCTGCTCTCTCTCTGAAATAAATAAAATCTTAAAAAAAACAACAACAACTTTATTTTGTCACATCAGGTCATTAAGAACAAAACCCTCTCATCATCTGTAATTTTATAAAAGGAAAACATTTCAACATCACAAAAACTAGGAAGGATCTATAGATTAAGGATGGTTTTTAAAATGGAATACACTTATCTTTAAGGAAAACTCACTCTGTTATTCTTACTTTTCTCATTTTACTGCACGGTGTGAGTTTCCTGTTGCTGCCTTAACAGATGATCATAGATTTCGTGGTTTACGCCACAACCGCGATCACAGGGGTCAGACGCCCAGGCACTGTGTGATTGTGTTGGGCCCTCTGCTCGGGACTTCAGAAGGTTGAAAATCAAAGTGTTAGCTGGGCAGGGTTCTTAACTGGAGGCTCACCTGGGGAAGAGCCAAGTCTTTTTGATTGTAGGACTGAAGCCCCCGTTTCCTTGACCTGTGGCCCCCTTCATCTTTGAGCCAACAGGCACACTGAATGTATCTCATGCTTGGAATCTCTGATTTCACTCCTGCTACCAGCAGAAAAGATCTCTGCTTTTCAGGGTTTGTGTGATTACATAGATCACCTGGATAATTCTTTGAGGTCAGCTGATAAGAAACCTTAATGATATCTGCACAGGTTTTGCATGTAACATAATTATTCGTGAGAGTAAGATCAAAGGCACAGGTCATGGGGGCCAAAATTCTGCCTTCCACACCCAGCCTGGTGAAAACGGAGTCAGATAAACATTTGCAAACATTAGAAGGTTCCGGGGCGCCTGGGTGGCTCAGTGGGTTAAGCCTCTGCCTTTGGCTTGGGTCATGATCCCAGGGTCCTGGGATGGAGCCCCGCATCAGGCTCTCTGCTCAGCAGGGAGCCTGCTTCCTCCTCTCTCTGCCTGCCTCTCTGCCTACTTGTGATCTCTGTCAAATAAAAATAAATAAAATCTTAAAAAAAACCAAAAACAACATTAGAAGGTTCCATCAGTTCAAATACTGGTTGTCAAATATTCTCCTATTCTTGACCTGACATTCAGAAGCTGTGTATTTGTGAGAAGTCAGGACAATATCATTATTATAGAATCTTGCCCAGACAAGAGGCCGGGGAAATGTTTGCAGAGCAAACAAGTATTAGTAAGTTCGTTGTTGCTAATATTATTTTAATGCAACTTTGATTATAAATCTCACAGTACTATATTATCATTGTCATTAGCTACAGATTAGAAAACAAGCTTAAATATTACAGGAATGTTTTAAAGTGAGAAATGATTCAGGAAATCATGGTAGAAACAATTAAAACATGACCTGCTCTGTTATATCTGCTGAGGTGGGAGAATGTTGCTTTCAATCAAGGAATGGGGACATGTAATAGAGGGCCCCAGGAAATAATAAGAACTTAGTTTTTCTTCTCTCCCTTCCCCCTTCCTTCCCACCTTTCGTTTTTCTCTCTCTCTTTCTTTCTTGGCAGAAAAATTTAGCATGGTCATTTTTAAAATTAAATTTAACTTTTAAAGTGACATTATTTCCCAGATCTCTGCACGCTGTAATCCAGCACCCTCGCTTGGCCCCTCAGCCCTTGTCCAGGCCCTTTGCTGCCATCCCCAGGTGCCCAGAGCCCAGCCCCTCCCCTCCCCCTGCTCTGGGGGCATCAGCTGTGAAAACAGTGACAAAAATCTTGCCTTCAGGGGATTACATTCTAGTCGGGAGGTCTGTCATTCTACAGGCAACAAAAAACAGGATGATTTCAGATAATTTTAAGAACCGTCTTAGGGCAATAAATAAGGTGGCATGTTAGGGTGGGACTGGTGGTGGGGGACATTTTGGATGGGGGACAGTGATGAGGTCTGTGAGGAGGTAACAGCTATGCCGAGACCTGGATGATGAGAAGGAGTGAACAACCATGCTGAGAACCAAGGGAATACTGTTGCTAGCAAAGAAAACAGCAAGTGCAAAGGCCCAGAGGCAGGAAGGAAATTGCTTTCCATTTCAAGGAGCAGAAAGGAGGCTGGGTGAGCTGTAGTTGGTGAGCAAGGGAGAGAGTGGAGGGAAATGAAGTCAGAGTGGGAGGCAGGATTGGGCCTTGTGGCTTCTTATATTCATGATGATAGGGAAGGTTCATACCCTGATATCAAACTTGTAAATAATATAAAACAGTTATTAGATAACCAGTTAGCCTAACACTTAGAGCCTCTTCTAGCTGCCCTGCCTAGGAGTCATCTGACTGGGGGAATTTAAGCCCTAGACACTTTACAATTCTCTACAACTGACATGATGTGCCCATCTGTAGCAATTTTCTTTTCTGTCCCCAAAGGTTATTTTTATTGCCCTATAGGACATTAACTGGTTTTGTACCTGATTTGGCAATCTTACCTTATTCTTACTTTTCCTTCCACTATAAAAATCCTGGTCTCTCAAGTTTCCTTTTGAATCTACTTTGTCATTCTGCAGCTCCCCTTGCTAATGAGTTAAATAAAAGGTTGACATGTACCCGGTCTGAATTTTCATGAGAATTATGTTTTTAACCTTTTGAGAATCAACATTCTGCTAAGGAGGTGGGTTTTAAGTGCACGGAAAGGAGGATCGTCAGGACTGGTTTGTTTTACAAAGTACCCCAGGAAGGCGGCTGGGTGGTGGGCAGGCTTACCTGGACCCCCGGGGAAGCGAGAAGCCCAGCTAGGCGCCAGTGCCTCTGTGCAGGGAAGAGATGAAGACACGGCTTGAGTGACGGAGGTGCAGGTGGAAGTCAGTAACATTTGAGGACATTTGTCCTGGTTCATTTCCATATTGGGTTGCAGGGATCTGTTTTAGGGCTCAGGTTTCCACTCTAGGATGCAAGCACCTGGGCAGGGGGCCGGGTCCAACTTGCATGTTACCTAAGTACCCAGCCCTGGACTAAACATGACAGTTCGTGGCAAGTGTTTGCTGAGTGAATTCTTCCTTCTAGATTTTCCTCCTCCTCCTCCTCTTCTTCCTTCTTTTTTTATTGTGATAAATTATGCAGAACACAAGATTAACCATTTTAACCATTCGTTAAGTGCACAGTGGAATGGCGTCAGGTACATTCATGAGGCCGTGCGACCATCACTGCCATCCGTCTCCAGAATGTTCCCATCCTCCCCGTTAAACACTGATTCCCCATGCCCTTCTCTCCCAGCCCCCAGCAGCCACCATTCTGCTTTCTGTCTTTATGAATTTGACTCCTCTAGAGACCTCATCTAAGTGGAATCCTACAATAGCTGTCCTTTTGCATCTGGCTTATTTCACTTAGCATAACGTCATCAAGGTTCCTCCGTGTTGTAGCACGCGTCAGAGTCTCCGTCCTTTTTACTGCTGAAAAAATACTCTATTGTGTGTCTATGCCGCATTTCATTTATCCCTTCATCTCTTGAAGGATATTTGGGTTGTTTTCCCCTTTTGGTGATTGTGAATCGTGTTGCTATGAACGTGGGTGTGCAGATACGTCTTGGAGTCCCTGCTTCTGGTTCTTTCGCTCCTGGATCTTTGGGCTGTCTACCCAGCAGCGGAATGCCGGCTCATACAGTAATCCTGTTTAAGGTTTTGGGGCCCTGCAATACTACACTGTACATTCCCCCAGCAAAGCACCAGCATCTCCATTTCTCTGCGTGTCTCGGCTTCCTCGCCAACACTTACATTTTGTGCTTTTTTTGATGCTAGACATTCTAATGGGTGTGGATTTGTACCTTTTAACATTAAATGACTGCAGGAAGGTGGAGGCCCCAGACAGAAACATTTTGGGGCCCTTTCCTCAGTGTGCAGAGCAGGGAGATAGCGACAGAGCCAGAGGTCCTGGATTGGGAGGGTGCTCAGCGGGAAGAGAGCTGGGATGGGGGGTACCAACATCACACTCGCTGAGCTTGTAGCCTGGGCCCAGGGCTGCCTTCGAGAGAGGACTCCCAAGGAGGGGAGCTGAAACCCAGCCGGTTTCCCATGAGGAAATTTGTTTGTGTGAATCCACCGTTGGGCCCCTGTCCCTGGGGAAAGCTATTTCTAATTTGGGTTCCTCTTTCTGTTTCTTGCTCTCAGTGTGATAATGCGAAAGGGTTGAAAGCCTTCTACGATGCAATAAAATACGGGCCGAACCACTTGATGGTGTTTGGAGGAGTCTGTCCATCCGTTACGTCCATCATTGCGGAGTCTCTCCAAGGCTGGAATCTGGTGCAGGTAAGGTTCAGGTCACCTTTGGTTGGGGGACTGTCTTTAGCCACCAGTCTTTTGCAGGAATGGCTCCTGGTACAACATAGCTCCTAAGTTGCCCGGGTCAGGTCTCTCTGACTCTTCCCTGGAAGATTGATTGCCCAGCCCCCCGCTGCCCCACCTCCTGGCCTCACCCCCTCCCCCGGGCTGGTGCTGGCAAGGCCCACACGGTGGGTCTCCATGGGGTAGCCCCAACACCACCACTGCGTGTTTGGAATCTTTCAATGACATCCTAGCCTGACTCTGTCACCAACGTCCAGCTGGTCTGCCTGCCCAGTGTCCTCTCCTGTCCCTGCCACTCTGTCCATGCCTCAGCCCCCCCCGCCCCCGACTGCCCACCCTTTCCCCAAAGGCATCTTGCACCTTCGGGCCTCTGAGCCATGCTCTCACTGTTCCCTGATCAGATGGGCCTTTCTCTACTTGCTGCCGAACCCTCCTCCCCCACTGACGTGGCCTTGTGCATCAAGACACCCCCTCCCCCACTGGACACAGGGCTTTGCTGGGGCTCCTGGCCAGGGTGCCCTCTTTACACTGGCTAAGGTCCTACACCAGCCAGCCAGCGAGGGCATGGGCTGATGTAGGCGAAACTCACTAGTGTCAGGGGTTGTTTGGAATGGGAGAAGAAGGGCGTGGAAAGATGAGGGGTGACCCACACCGTGTGTTTACGTCTTTGCTTTGGCCATCCGGCCATCCAGAGGAGAGAATGGGCAGCTTATTCTGGGCCTGGGGTTTTGGTAGACTCTGGGGACACAGTGCTGGCAGGATAGGGCGGGTGTCTACCTGTTCAGAGCCTACATGCTAGGAGGGAGGCAGGCAGCGAGCAAGTGAAGAAGTCACCTACTAAGAGTGGACACTGGTGTCGTACGCGTGCCAGACTTAGAACCTACTAAATGCTGTTCTGAGCACTTCTTTGCATTGATTCAACCCTTATACCTGCTCTGTGCTGTGGCCACTATTATCACCCTCATTTTATAAATCAGAAAACCTGGGCACGCAGAAGCCTAGTGACTGGCACAAGGACCCTCAGCACGTAGGTAACAGAGCAAGGAGTCTCAAACTGAGCCTATGGTAGGAAACAGCCAGGACGGAAATAAGCAGAGTGATGGGACTAGTGGTGACCGTCCCAAGGCAGTTGGGGAGTGCCTCTTGGCAGAGGTGACATTTGAGCTGAGACCTGTAGCATGAGAAGGAGCAGGTTGGGTGGGTGGAATGGTCAATGCAGATGGCCTGTGCTGGGGAAGAACTTGGCTCATTCAGGGAGTGGGGAACGGGTCAGTGGGGAGCTGGGGTGAGAATGAGGAGACCAGCGAAGCTTGACCACAGCGGGATCGGGTTTCCTTGCATTCCTGTTGACTGAGGAGCTCAGGGAGTCTGGCCCTGCTTGCATGAGGAACTGGAGGTAGAGCCCCGATCTCACAGCCCAGAGGGAGGCCGGAGCTACCCGTGACTGAGGTTATGAGGAAGAAGGGGTGAGGTCCTGGGGAGGGCCGCCCACTCAGCCCACGGGCAAGGAAGGCTTCCTAGAGGAGCCATGTGGAGCTGGCTGGGAAGGAGGGAGGACGCTGGACAGCTGGAGCCGTGGAGGAGAGCGTTGCCAGCAGAGGAAACGGGACACTCTGAAGCGGGAGGTGGGGGAGTATGTGGGCCTGGGGAGCAGTGAGTCACTTGTGGTGGCCTGAGTGGGCCACACTGAGTGTGGGTGGATGCAACAGGAGAGGAGGCCAGAAGAGCAGCTTGGCGTGCTGTGATGCAAACCTAAGCACGTGCCTGGGACCCAGCACCACTCCCCTGGCTTCGAGCCTCAAGGTGCCTGCAAACAGCTGGGAGACCTTGGCCAGGTCACTTTCTCTGTGTTTGAGCTTCCTTTCCTGAGTACTGAGGAACACGCTCCACTCCCTGTGCAGCCGGGCTGGGCACTGCCACTCTGAGCCTTAGCCCCTCACCTGTAGAATCTGGGGTGGGAGAGGACTAATCTCATAGGACCGCTGTATGGATTCAGGGATGGGATTGTGGTTAGAGCCAGGCCTGGCCCATCCTAAGCACTAAGTGCTCCTTCTTGTACCTGCCTCCTCCTGCTCCCTGAGTTGAATACCTCAATGCCTCAGCATTCTGGGTCTTTCGAGCCACATGTTCCCTGCCTCCCATCCCCCGCCTGAGATGCCCCATTCTCCTCATGCCCAGTGTGTCACCCATCCTTGGAGACTCAGCTTAAAAGCTGCCTTTTCCAAGAAGCTTTTCCTTACTATAATCTCTAAGGTAGCCCCTCTAGAAATTCTTTTTCTCATTTCCCTGCATTTATTCCTATTTACTCCAGAACACATGCATAGCCCACCCATCGTGCCCTTGGCCTGTCCCTCTCTTAGGGCTTTGCACATGTGGGGCATGTAAGCTGGGCTGTGAGCTCCGTAAGAACGGAAACTGGGCCTGAGTTCCTCCTGTTTTTCCTGGTGCTTAACACTCCACAGACCTTATTATATGTCTGTTGAATGATCAGAGAGCTGGAGGGAGGAAGGAAGGGACGGAGGGTGGGAAGCCCTGCATGCAGATGGACATTTTGCTCAGACATGGCAGGTCAAGTTCCCTGGAGGGTCCCCGCCCAGAAAGGAAGCCAGGGAGCTTCCGGGCCTTTCCATACCCACACTTGGAATGGCTTACACCTCAGAATTCTCTGAGGAGCTGCTGGAGCGGGTACAATGTTAGAAACTCCTGGCTTGCCAGCCAGAGCGAACCGGCCTTAGCATGAGCAAGGAAGGCCTCCAGCTTTGAGAAGCTGACAAGACAGGAGACCAAGTTACGAAGACGGGACTGTGTAAGTTATCATGTGTAATGACTCATGCCCAGATTTAGTGGCTTAAAACAACAGTAATCAGTTTATAAAAAATTAAAAAATTAAAAAAAAACACAACAGTAATCATTACTGCATTATTTCCTTGGGTCAGAAATTCAGACCCAGAGGATGGCTTACATCTGCTCCGTGATGGTTGGGATCTAGCTGGAAGATTCAGAGACTGGGCTGTAGCATCGTCTGAGGGTTTTACTGGGACTGGAGGATCAGCCCCCCTCCAGGCAGCTCCCTCACAGGAGAGGCACGTGGGTGTCTGTCCTGCAGGTCTCTCCGTAAGGCCGCTGGAGAGTCCTCATGGCATGGTAGCTGGTTTCCCCCAAAGCTACCCATCTAGAGACCAAGGCAGGGTGGAAAATTCTTTTAGGACCTTGCTTCCGAAGTTGCACATTATCGTTTATGCCTTATGCACTTGGTCATACAAATTAGCTCTTATTTAAAGTGGGAGAGGACTAACCAAGCTGTAGTGGGAGGTGAAAATCACTGGGGCCCATCTTGAAGGCTGACTACCACAGGAAGGAGGGATTCTGGGAAGAAGGCAGGAGCACAAGTTGCCCAGCAAAGGAAGTTTCATGCCAAGTCCCTTCTCTGTTTTAAGGAACTTCTGCTCAGCCTTCAATACCCTGGTAATTACCTCTTCCTCTGGGATCCTTTCCCTGATCCCTTTCCTTCTGTGCCTCCCATAGCCCCAGGGTAAATTAATGGCTCCTTCCTCAATAAAGCCTGCTCTATGAAGGCCATCTCCTGCAAGCTGGTGTAAATTGGTTCTTGTGGGGAGGAGGCAAAACAGCCTACTCTTTTTTATGTATGAAGCACAGAGATACATACAGTACATAAGTAGATCTTTTTTTTAAAAGAACATTTTATTTATTTATTTGACAGACAGAGATCACAAGTAGGCAGAGAGGCAGGCAGAGAGGAGGAAGCAGGCTCCCTGCTGAGCAGAGAGTCCGATCCGATGCGATCCGATGCGGGGCTCAATCCCAGGACCTCGGGATCATGGCCCGAGCTGAAGGCAGAGGCTGTAACCCACTGAGCCAGCCAGGCGCCCCCATAAGTTGATCTATAGTATCTGCGGCATTAAAATTTCATGAGTGGTGCAGAGTTAGGAAAACATGTCTGCAAGGGCTTTTCAGGAGAGTAATGACGAAGAGAAATTTGGGAAGTGTGGTTCTACGTCACTTCTGTTGCATACGATATTTTGTCATTAAAGGAATTACATTTCATGGGAAACGTAATAAACGTAATAAACATGGGTTTATTCTATTTTTAGGTGTTCCCTACTAGAATACAAGCTTCTTGGGGGTCCAGGGGCCCCCATTTTCTTCATCCCCCAGTTCCCAGTGCCTAGCACAGGGCCTGGCACCCAGCAGGTCCTCACTGAGTGCTGAACTGAGCTAAATGCAGGGCACAGGCTGTGGAGCCTGAAACCCTCCACAGCAACACTTTCCTCCCATGTGGACGTGACCCTGGGGAGGTGGAGGTCACGGGAGGGAACGCAGATTCCTGGCCCCCACTGCCACAGGCTCACTCTGCATTGCTACAATGCCCCCCCCCCCCAAACATCCACTCTCAGACTGCATAAGGTCAAGGGCTCCCACTGCACACCCATGGGGGTGCCAAGGGGCAGGAAACTGGATGGTGCCTGGCAGTTTGGAGAGTTCTGGGGACCTTGGAGGCAGAATCATAGGCTGAGCCCAGGAGAGTAGACGTCCCCCAGCCTGCAGAGCCAGCCGAGGGAAGTGGAGCAGCAAAGACCAGGGTCTTGCTAGGAAGGAGCCTTGGAGCTTCTGCCTCCCTCTACGTTCCAGGCCCCCTCCCCACCTCTGAGAGGCTGAGCTAGCTTGTAGAGATGGTGCAGGGGCTGGAGGAGTGGGCCTCCATTCACTCAAGGGATTCAGTGAATCCCTTAACTTATTCAAAACTGGGCTCCCAAACAGAGTTCCGCAAATGGGAAAATGCATGTAATTTGTGTAATTGAAAAGGAGCTCTGACTGCCCTTTGGGGGAACAATGCTTGCTGGACAGAGACAGCCTGGAATGTGTAATCACTTGTTTCTGTTTCCTCGTGCCACAAAAATAGGGATTCGCGCGACGGAGGGGTGAAAATTCAGCCTAGTGCCAAAATCGGTTAAATTTAACTTTTGCCTTTTGCCGGGCTTCTTGATTCCTGGTTGCTGCGTTGAGAGCCTGATATTGTTTAAGTCACGATGTGAGTCACTCGGCCACTGGGAGCGTTGGCTTCTTCAGCTAGGTGCGAGGACCATCTTAAGAGTCCAGGCTGTGACGTGCAGGCTCTGTCCCTCCCCGGGCTGAACACATGCTGCCCCCGGGGGCGCTCAGAGCTGGACCTCCCTGGCAGGGACCTATAAGGGCACAGGCTGGCAGGCGTCTGGGGAGGGGCAGGGTCTGGCCGTGGGAGATGGCATGTTCAGACTGGAGGACACGCCAGAGTCTGCACCTCCAGAGCCTCGTGGCTCTCTGAGAGATGTTGCTGGTTCTTGGTGACGTCGGTGGGAAATGCGGGAGCAATGGCTGGTTAGTGAGGAGGGAGCCTCCACTTCCTGCAAGCGAGCCCTTATCACTGGAGGCATCCAGCATGGCGCCAGGCGCCTGGCTGTGAAGTAGGGGGTTCCCTGTTGCCTGAAGTTGCCCAACATTCCGGTCTCATCCAGGCCTGCTGCTGGGGAGATCTAATATAGAGAGTAATCATAGACCAGGTTGCAGGCTCTCCAACTATGTCATAAGGGTCACTTCTGGGGGCTGGGGATGGGACTTTGCTGATACACATTCCCGGGCTCCACTCGTTGGGTCCAGGCTGAGGGACTCAGCAAATGTCTTAAGGACATAGACCTACTCGTCACCCCAGCTGCCATTTCAGTGCCCACAGCCCCGAAGACTTAGATGCAATTAGTTGTTGGAGTCTTGCGAGGCTGGATGATCTCTGATGCGCGTTCATCTCCCAAACACTGGGACTCGAAGGCCTGGGGCGCCAGGGGCTCTCAGAAGTGCTCCCGGGCTCCAGAACTTTGGGCTATGCAGCCCCTTTGGGGAAGAAGGCCTGGAGGAGACAGCAGGGCAAATATGCCAGGGCCGCCGGGATGAAGCCCACAGTCCCAGGGGTGGTCAGAGGGTGCTCGGTCACCCCGCCCTGCTCCCCGCCCTCCTTCTGCTCCCTCGTCCCCGGCCCCAGTCAGGGGTCTCTCTGCCTGGCAGGAAAGACTGTGATCCTTCCTTCTGGTGCAGCTTGTGCCCTTTTTCCTGTGAAGTCCCCCATTCCTTGCGCTGTGCCATCCCACCCACACCCCCCTGCCATGGTGTTCAGCCCTGTGCCTGGGTCCGGCCTGGCTTAAAGCTGCCTGAGGCCAGGGTCTTCTGTCATTTAGCCTTGCGCCCCGGGGCTTGGTGCTGGCCTGGCGCCCGTGCTGACGGGTGCTGGGGAGTACTTGCTGACAGAGACCTGGATGCCTGCCTTCTAGGCCTCAGTCCCGTCTCGAATGAGGAGGGCAGATCATCAGAGCCCCCCAGACCTGAAGGGACCCGGAGTGTTTCTCCACCTGCAGTCCCTTGGTAAAGGAAAGCAGAGGGAAACCATAAACGGCCCCCGGCTGCGTCTCACTCCACATCTCCTCTCTCTGGACCCCATGTTGTTCTTTGACTTCTTTCCAGACCCCCTCGGAATCCTGTCCTCAGCATTCTAAAGGGGGTTTGGCTTTTGACCGTACCTTGCACTTTCCTCGAGCAGTTCTGCTGACCTCCCCCCAACCTAGTCTGTCCTTTTGTGAGCACGGGGCCTGGGGAAAGGGCAGGAGAATTTGGGGCCGAGTGGAGGGCGGGGGGCATGGAGGGCAGGAATGAAGGAAAGGCAGCTAACACCAGAGATGCTGGCAGAGCCCAGGGAAGGTACAAGAGAGGCAGCGAGAGGGGGCTGACATCCTCAGAGACCAGCACAAAACTCCCTCCTTCTTTGGGAGCGAGGTGATAGCTGCTTCAGCTGGCAGACAGAAATAGTCTTGCTGATGAAAATAAAGGCAGATTCCTGAAGGGATAAAGGGCTGCTTGCAGGAAAACGGCAGGAAAACGCAAACACTATTTCGTCAAGAACCGTATCCCGCGGAGCCTGTCCTTTAAAAGGCAGCAAATATTAAATTGTAGATGCGCGGCTCCCGGCACTGTCCCAGCCTCCCCTTGGCAGCCCATCCCGCGCCTCGGTGCTCCCTCCAGGACCAGGGGAAGGAGCGTTTTGGCCTGTGAGATGGAGCTGGGTCCGTGGAGACGTTCCTGCCCCTGCCGAGGAGTGGAGGAAGGAGGTCATGCAGACGGGAATGTTGACTCTGTGTTTGTTGAAGTGTTGGCAACTATGGCCCTGAACATTTAGGACTTGATTTTCTGCAAAACCTAAATCATGCTTGCTTTTGACATTTAAAAAACCAAATCAGTAAAACCCCCCCAATCAAGCCCTTTGCTATTTACTGAATTCTGGCATAGCTCTAAACTGCTGGTCGATGTCATTTGCATCACAGGAACAGGAATTTTGTCCTCTGGCTTGATAGTCTCAAGTAATTACCGTATTAAAGCTGTAGGTTGCCTGAGAAGTCCAAGGGTTGTGGTTTTTTGGGGGGGTCTTGGGGGCTTTTTTTTTTTTTTTTTAAACTTAGCTGTGGGTTGTGGAATTTGAGATAGATTCTTAGAAGGCAGAGCTGGTAGGGTCTTGGCAAGCTTGAATCCAGTGTTCCCATTATACAGACTGGGAAACTGAGGCCCAACGTGGAGAAGACCATGCCCAGGTTCTCAGAGTAACAGCAAACCTGGGTCCCATGGCTCACCCTCCAGTGCTCTGCCATCTTCACCAAAATCTGGTCTGATTTTCTCTCTCTCAGCCTTGCTTTTCTCTGATGTAAAGTGGGACCAGCCTCTTGTGTTTCCTGCCATTGTGAGAATCACAGAAGGCTTTCCCCTTTAAGTGAAAGCACTCCTATGGACTACGGAGCAGCAGTGGCTCTTGCACTGAAAGGGACTTTTCCACCAGAAGTCCATCTCCGATTACAGCTCTCAGAGTTGTAAAAGCACCCCATTTTGCATCAACAGCCAAGGTGGTTTGCTCTGGCATCAGAGACCCTGAAACCAAGGCATCCTGGGCAGGATGGGGGGGTTCTTTAGCAAGACACTCAGGCTGCACACAGCACCCACTTCTCAACCCCTCCCCCCAGGGATCAAAACCCACCCTGCCAGAATCCTGCTCCCGCCCAGCCCACGCACAGGGGCGGCGACACCCAGGAGTATCTGGGTGGCCAGACCATGGACCAGACAGAGACCATTCAGGAGGTGCAGTGCGATTGAGCACAGCTGGAAACTCCTGCGGCTGCTCTCTAAGAAAGACAGCAGAGGCCAAGAGTCCAGGCCGGGCTGGAGCCATTTCTTGGCGCTGTTCTCCAGAGGGGCCATTTAGCACATTAATAATCTATGAAATGCTTCCACCTTTTGGATTCATAAGAAAGAGAAAGAGAGGGTGCGAGAGGGAGAAGTGATATGAAGGGCACGCACCATGGGCCAGGCAGGGATTACGGGTAGGTCTCACTCAAACAGCGTGATCGATGCCTGCCTTAGGCTCTTCTGGGCTCTCCAAGACCGGTGTCCCTCCCACTGCCCAACGCTGCCGCCCCAGGTGGACATTCTGGAGAGGCGGTTTGGGGCAACAGCTAGAACAGAGTTGTCAAGCCCCGATGCTCTGGGTCGCCGTCCCTCCCGTGTCTCTCCTTGCCAGACCCACCTTGGGCAAATCGGCAGGCTCCTGGAGCATCGCTGAGCTCACATGTGAAATGGGCGAGGTCTGCCTTTCTTCTGGGGCTATTTGGAGAGCGTTGGGCAAGACAGGGTCATAGAGTAGGGGGGAAGCACTCTGCAGACTGTATGCCCCCGACGGACCAAGGTTACTATTACTGGGACTGGTGTTTTTGTCATCTGAGGTGCCCGCCAGGGCCCAGCCAGGGAATTCCTTGAAGATTAATGTCTCCATTTGCCTCCAGATTCAAAGTCACATGGATGAAACGAGCTACCACAGACCATGAAGGTGATTCGGAAGAGTGAAATTAAAACAGAGAGCCTGAAAGAGAGGCAGAGTAAGCCCAAGGTCCCCGGAAGAGCCATGGCTGCTCTTTCCGGGTTGAGTTTCCACAGAAGCAGAGGCAAAGGGCATGGCAAGCGTATGGCGGTTCCCGGTCTATTCCTGCCAACAACCCAACCCATATTCTTCCTGTCCATCTGGTAAAAGATTCAATTCAAGGTTCTGACCCCCATTTTTAATTCAAGACCGTGGTCTCTAAAGCAGTATCGGTTCCCAGCGTATAAGCCCAATGGCTGCATTGCTGATGTGTCTTTCTCTGCCTCAACCCCTTTCTGGAAATATGCAGGATGTAAATAATTCATTCTAGATAAATAAATCACACACGCTACTTACGGTACAGCTCATGCTGCTAGTAAGCGGCACGACTGCAGACTACACGGTTGAGTCGGGATTTACAAGTTGAGACTGGGTGGACCTGGAGAGGGAACCAGGCAAGTAACTCCCTCCAGGAGGACAGACGTGTAAAATGACAGCAAGCTCAGAGGGCGAGAGGATAGAGGCAACGTGGACAGGAAAGTTGGAACAGGGCGGTCTCAGGCACACGGGGCCGAGTTGGTCAGCCTGGCCGGGCTCCGTCCTACTTCTAGGAGCCTGGGCCTCGGGCATGTCAGCTTCTGGTGACTCTGATGCACAGTGGGTGAGAGGCCCTGCTGGAGGGCCGAGCCACACCCCAGTGTGGAGACTGGACCACCCCTGGTGGGCGTGCTGGGGGCTTGGGGCGCCAGACGAGGGCGGTGGATTCTGCAGTTGCCCACGCATACCTGGTGGGAGGACTCATGGGAGGAGGGGGTGAGTGGGGACAGGGCACGGGCTTCTTAATTAAGAATCAGGTTCCCAGGTCCACTGATCACATCCTAGGGAGGACTCCTGAGAAGCTGATTTTTCACAAGCGCCTTGGACAGTTCTGATCATCAGGGGACTGGGGGAAATGCTGGCCTAGAGATGCGCTAAACCCACAGGGTCCTGGACCAGCAGCAGCACCTGGGAGCGTGTCAGAAGGGCCCACTCCCAGGCCCCACCCCTGGATCTGAATTTTGACGAGATTCTAGATGATTCTTGCTGATTGAAGGTGCCTGGAGTCTTTGAAGGCAGGTGTGTCAGCTGAGGTGGAAGGTCTGAAGGTAGGTATTGAGACTCTGGAGGGGACGTAAGGGAAGTACCTACAACCAAGCCCCCAAATCTACTTGTAGAATGTTGCGGGGTTAGGGGATGCGGAGCAAGCAGGTGTAGTCAGTGTTTCGCCACCTTTGGACGTGCCTGCAGTCAGCAAGGCCCTCGACTCCATAGTGGCCAGGAGCACACTGAAGGGACCCGTGGCTCCCGGTAAGGAGTGATGGAAGGGGCACTGGGTCAGGGTAAGGGGACCTGGCTTCCCACCTGTCCCCGCCATCTCCCAGCTGGGTGGGAGACAAACCACTTCCTGTCACTGGAGCCTGAGTGTCCTCGTCCGTCACAGTTCCGCTTTCCCCCTAGGACTGTGCTGATGCTTGCATGAGGTGGGCCCCTGGGGGGCTCGGAGGCTGCTGGGCAGGGGCTCTGGGACGAAAGCATGGGGTTTGTGTCATGGCATGGAACCAACTGCCCTATGTTTATTGCATTCCATAAGGCTGTGCCCAGAGGCCCGGAGGGACAGTCTCTTGGGCTTGGCATCACATGGGCTGTGGCTCATGTCCAGGCTCTAGCACTAGTTGGCGACCCTGGGCAGGTCACTTAGCATCTCGTGGTCTCAGCTCCTCATCTGTGACATGGCGATGGCATGGCAGACCATGTGCTGGTTATGGGATGAGATGAGACACTCAGGGTTCCCTGTACCATGTATGGTTTACATTCCTCTTCCCTCCACTTCAAGGACCACAGTGGCCTTCTGGTCTACCTTCCAGGAAGAGCTGGAGCCCTAGGATCTGGGTTCAGCAATCTGGGACTAGCTGTGTGGCCTCTGCACATCCTTTGCCTTCTCTGGGTCTCCTACTATAAAGGGAGAGGGTTAGGTCAGCTGATGTCATGTCATTATTCCCGAAGCCTTGTAGCTTAAAGCCATCAGCACCTGCCTTAAACCTCTCTTCTCCCCTCTTTTGCCTTACATGTGATTTCCTCCTCTACCAACTCCTGGGTTGGGCCTGGGATCTCAGGGTCCTGGGATCGAGCCCCATGTCAGGCTCCGTGCTCAGCAGAGTCTGCTTCTCCCTCTCCCTCTGCCCCTCTCCTCTGCTCTAGTTCTCTTTCTCTCAATAAATAAAATCTTTTAAAAAGGATAGAATGAGGAAAATGAGATGCAAAGATCGAAGGACTTGCCTTGCTTCTTACAGTGAACAGACCTCAGGCTGTGGGAGTGGGATCTTTGGAGACCACGGAGGCTCCCTCTGTGTCCCTGAGGTCCCTTCCTAGCCTACCTTGGCAAGGGGCCTCCTGCTGGAGCCTCTCAGTATAGACCTGTTTTCTCCCTGTAAATCCTTCATCACACGCATGCACACACGCGCACACACACACACACACACACACCACTTTTAGACCTATTCCTCATCCAGTGCCTTGTCGTATATAAAAAAACAAATGGTTCCTTTGAAATAAAAAACCAGATGACTGGTTGTTGGTGAAAATCAATAACTATGCTAAGTATTTCAAGCATATAGTACTTGGAGTTCTACTCTGGGTGGTTTTATAATGAATGGGTTGGCTTTTTTTTTTTTTTTTTTTTTTTAAATAGAGCCTGGCCTACTTTAGTGTTGAATTATACAGAAGACTTTTGCTTTGGCTCTGTTTACTAAGACAATTAAATAATTTATTATTTCCATGGTGCAGAGATTGAGTCTTATAAAGTGGGAAGCACTCAACCTGAGAAAACCACCCTGGGTGAGATGATTATTGAGACTCTGTCCAGATGCCGACCCCAGCACAGTGTTCCCGGATTTCCCCCAGGCTCCCACACACTATCCTGGTTACTTCTGAGATGGAACGTTGGCTTTGCGTGTCCTGGGAATGGCACCCTTGTTCATCCTGGGTGTCTTCTGAAACTCCAGGCCTGTGGCTGGAGTCCTGGGGACATAAACCCTCGGCACAGCCATGCAGTTCTGGCGCACCCCAGCAGCCCTCACTAGCAAAAAGAGATCTTTCCTCAATTCCCAGGTTGATCACCACTTCCTTGGGAAGCCTCTCCAGCCAGATCACGGCCTCCAGGGGACACATCTGTAACACCTGTCTCCCCACCTTTTCATCGAAGGTTCAGTTTTCTGTTCAGCCTAGAGCTTGCCTGGTAATGTTAGTCCCCTCCATCAGGGGCACCTTGCGGGGGAAGGGAGGTGGGACCACATCTCACTTGTTGTCGGTTGGAACCGCAAGAGCCTAGCATGTGGCCTGGAATCTAGGAGAACCTCCAGGAATCATTTTGTTTGGTTTGGGGTTCTCTCTTTCTCAGTCTTTCCCTTTTATGCAAGTAGCATTATGAATTCATGGATCTTTAAAAAATATATTAAATGGGCTATATTCCAATCAGTCACAGACATTATTTTTTAATGCAGTGTTTTTGCGGCTCTACTTAATATTTCTACCTTTCCTCCAAATTTTCTTCCAGTCTTTTGGAAAAATATTGAAGCCTACAAAAATTAAAAGAAAGTGCAGTGAACATCCTCTACCCTTTACACAGGGACACCGATCGTCTATGTTTTGCCTTATTGGTCTTCCGCACCCTCTCTTTCCCCCGCCCTGTCCCCACCACACTCATATTTTTGCTGAAGCCCTTGACAGCAGCTTGCAGACATAATAACAGTTCACCACTAAATATGTCAGCACAAGTCTCCTAAGGACAATTATAGCCTCGTGTATCACCACAATATAATGATCACACCTAAAAAATGAACAGTGATATGATAATCTAAACTGTTATGTGGCCCATATTCAGATTCCCCCAGTTGTCCCCAGAATGTCCTTACTGCCATTTATTTAGGGGTGAGGGGGACCAGTCAGGTAGCATACAGTGTAAGTCTGATCACGTGCTTGGTCTCCTTGAATCTACTACTTTTAATCTCCAACCTTTTTTTTTTTTTTTTTTTTTTTGCTTATGGGACATTGACCTTTCTAAAAGGCCCAAGCCAGTTGTTTTAGAAAATGTTCCCAAATCCCAAATCTGGATTTGATCATTTCTTCACAGCTAGATTCCGGATAAACAGTTTTGGCCAGAATCCTCTTTTATACCATGTTCTTCCCACTGCTTTGAGTCAGGAGGCCCACCTTTGAAACCTTCTCGGTGATGCGAAACTCAATCCTTTGGCTAAGATGGCATCTGCTAGATTTATTGTAAAGCTGCCTCCTCCCCCTTAGTAATTATTAAGTAATCTGTGGGGTGAGACTTCGAGGCTGATGTCCTGGTCCCCCACCATCTTTTACCAGATGGTTTGAGGCTCAGTTGATGGTCCTGGCCAAGCCACTGTCACATCGGGGCTGCAAGATGGACATTTTCTGACCGAACTCCCTCCTTTTTTTTTTTTTTTAATTAAATATGTAATTTATTTATTTGACAGAGAGAGAGAGAGAGAGACAGTGAGAGAGGGAATACAAGCATGGGGAGTGGGAGAGGGAGAAGCAGACTTCCCGCTGAGCAGGGAGCTGTACGTGGGGCTTGATCCCTGGACCCTGGGATCATGACCTGAGCTGAAGGCAGACACTTAACCGACTGAGCCACCCAGGTAACCCCCAACTCCCTCCCTTCTGCACTGAAGCTGGCGTTCTTCTTTGCAGAAGAGCATTCCCTTTCTTGATGCTCTCTTTCCCTCCTGCCCCCTTCCCTCCCCTCCTACCTTCTCCTCCATTCCTCTGGCACTTAATATATTTATCTGCCTTAAATTTGGAACCAGCCATTTCTTCAAGCTTTCTCCATTCTTTCTGCTGGGGAATTATAGTTAGGGACCAAGATCTG
Organism: Mellivora capensis; assembly: GCA_004024625.1. Taxonomy (NCBI): domain Eukaryota; kingdom Metazoa; phylum Chordata; class Mammalia; order Carnivora; family Mustelidae; genus Mellivora; species Mellivora capensis. Next base: position 60,387 of record PISX010006203.1, read on the forward strand.
GGGTCTAACTCTGCTCGTTGCTACTGGGGTTCATTGCTTTTAGGATTTGTGTGTGTGTGTGTGTGTGTGTGTACTGAGCTAGAAAATAGACGTCTTCATGTTTTAAACAAAAACATTTAAACTTGAATATGACTATAAGGAGATAATCACACCCATCTAGGGCACTTTACAAGCCACCTGGCCTGGATTCTTCAGGAAAGTTAATGATGTGGAAAACAACAAAAACAACAACAGGAAGGCTGGGGGCTGTTCTTAGATGAAAAGACGTTATAAAAATATACCAGCCAAATGGGAGGCATGGATGCTGATTAGATCCCGATTTTTAACATCCAAAAGGGCATTTTGGGGAAACCGAAGAAATCAGGGTAGACTGACCATTGGATGGTACTGCAGTGATCTTCATTCTCATAAATGTGGTGAGGATACTGCGATCACGCTCCAGGGGAATCTTCCAGAATCTTCTGGACTGATGGGAGTGAAGTGTCAAAGTTTATAATTTCGAATGCATCAGAAACAAAAACGTGTGTGTGTGTGTATGTGTATTTTTACAGAGAGGAAAGCAGATGTGGAAAATACTGAATGGTGAAGGGGATATGGTGTTCACTGTACTGTTCTTTCAACCTTTTTGTAGGTTTGAATAGCTTCACAGGAAAAAGCTGTGAGTATGGGAGGTGGCAGGGGGTTAGAGGAGACTAGATCTCTCTCCTGGTCGGACAGTGGAGATATATCCAGAAGTCCCTTTACAGATTTTTCTCAGTGTGATTGATACATTTGTAAATGCCTTTGTTTTCAGTTCTTAGGGATTGCTTTCTTTCTTTGTGTGGATCAATTTTATTTTTAAAAAATACACAACTTTTAGATGATTCCACAGTCAAAAAGGATGTAACAAGTAGAGAATTTCTGGACCCCATACAGCTTCCCTCTGTTCTGTTCCATGCCTCTCCTGTATTTAGCCATTTTTCATTATCCCTCCAGTGTTTCTCGTTCCAGATATACATAAATGTGTGTCTTTATTCCTCTTCCTCTATCTTATGCAAAAGGGAGCCTACTGCATATGCTGTCCTGCACTTTGCTTTTTTCCCTTAATTTTCCCAGAGCTGTCTGTTTTGTCACTATATAAAGACATTCCCTATTTTTTTTTTTTTTTTTTTTACAGCTACATAGCACTTGTCAATGTGCATGGACTGCAGTTGGGACAGCCAGTCCTCTATCAATGGACATTTGGGTTGTTTACAGTCTGTTGGAATAACCTGAACCACACTGTTTCATAGGCATGCCAGTGTGAATTGGGGATGAATTCCTAGAAGGGGAATTATGGCGGGTTAAGGGAATGCATCTGTAATTTTTCTAGAAAATAAATAATTGCTGAACTGATGAGAAAAACTAACGAATGACCTTGATAAAGAAGAGCAGAAAATAAAAGGCTGATACCCAAATGGAGACCTAAAACAATCAGACCGCCTAACTGTCTTGGAAGAGGTTGGTTTCAGACCCCCCTGACGAAGTCTCCAAGTGCCACAGTTTTCGTTCCCTCACTGAAAGAACGAATTCCTCCTTGGTCTGTAAATCAAACGCAGAATTGCAAAGTCACAAAAGGGTAGAGCTGAAATAAAAAGCCACCCAGGGCCATCTCCTTATTTTAAGGGCAAGGGGAGCCCAGGCCCAGAAAGGGGAGGGGGTCAGGAGAAGGGTGGAGAAGAAGCCCCCGATTCAGCTCAGTGCCATCATTGCAGTGAGCAGCCCGTGACGCGTCTGCTTTAGAGGAAAGCACACTTGCTTGTGGGTGCTACCGAGAGTCAAATGGGAAATTGTCCTAGCGTGCGCTCCTGAGATGTTACATAAGGAGCACCGTGGTTCAGACCCCTGCGTGCTCTCCGTCATAACATCGCCTTCCACGGAACTCTCTCCGTGTAAATGGCTTTGGTTTCCCATCTTTTGTGTTATTCTGGGGCGTTCAAATGGAGTCCTGATGATAAATTGGACCAGGTGGCGGCTTCGACGGGCTGTGCGCGTTCTGGCCGGTGATGTGGGTGGTCATGTTTGCCGAGGAGAGCCTGGAATTACATAATCCCGGCGTTGGTGGCATTCTGATTTGATTCTGAGCAGGCGGCACGGGGCAGCGGATGAGTTTCGCCCAGCCCAGCTGTGGACTCGGGCTGGGAGCCTGGGCGAGTCCCTTGTCTTCACCGGTCCCCCTGAGGGTTAAAATGAGGAATTGGACAAGTTCAGGATGGCGGATACACGAATGACGGTGGTGCCCTTGCTTTCCCGTCCCATGCTAATTGCAGGTGTGACCTCATGCTCTTCACCAACTTAACCCACATCTCCGGCCGCCACTGTCAACGTGCTCGTGACGTCACATAGGCTCAAGTCTTTTTACCATCTCTGGTGTGGATGGTGACTCAGGAGTCATGATAGAAGCCAGGTGTCCAGTTAAATTTAAAAATTTCAGGCAAATCAAGAATAGTCTTTCAGCACAAGTATGTCCCCAGTATTGCTAACTATGGCAACCCTCTTAAGCCATTTCTACTTATACGGTTATTTCTCTTTTTTGAATGTAATTCATTTGATTGGAGAGGTCCATCTACCCCCTTTGGGGCCCTTCTGATAGTGCTTACTCTCCAGTGCCCAGATAACAGTCTAGCTCATGATATATTGTTTAGATTCATATTATGACTTAATTTAATGGAAAGTAACAGATTTGAGTAGGAGATTTTTATTTCTGAGGACTGTATATTCTTATAGGACTCCTTAATGAACCTGCAATCCAGTGTTTCCCAGACCCCCAAGACCCTTGGGTCTACCACTTGTATCATTAACTGATTTAGTATTTTCCTTTAAATATACATACCCTTTTATTTAAATACCAAGAATGGAAAATCTGTATCATTTGGTATAAAAGTATAAAAAAGAAAATGTACCTATTGAGATATAAAATATAAATATAAAAAAAGAAAATGTACCTATTGAGATATAAAATATAAATATAAAAAAAGAAAGTGTACCTATTGAGATGTAAAATATTAATCTGGGGCTCGACTAAAATCACGAGGTTTGCCATCAGTAGACACTGACCCGTGCAAAGCCCCTGCTGGTTTGAGAATCCCCTCCACAACCCTGATAGATAGGTGATTCTTGAGCATCTCCTTGATACCTCCAGTGATGGAGAATTCAGTACTTTGTAAGATTTTGATTCCTTCTTGAATATCTCACTATTAAATATTTCTCCCGTATGTTGATCCACATCAGGGTCCCTGAGACAGTCACATATCAATTCTACTTTTCTTCACTCATACATTCATTTATCAATAAATAGTTGAATGCTTTTTCTGTGACAGCTGCTAGGAGAACTGAGAGATAGCAGGGAAGTCTCCCTGGAAGAGGTGGCCATGAGCAGGTCTGGACAGATGAGTAGGAGCTGGCCATGAGGAAATGGGAGGATCCAACAGATAGAAATGCTACATCCTCTTTCACTGCAAGCATTGAGGTGGGCCCCAGCACACCTTTCTCCCCCTATAGATGTGATCTCAACCCATTCACTAATTAGAGGTGCTAAACTGACATGAGGAGATATGATTTTTGCAGTGTGGTAATTAAAAGGCAGTTGGCTTCACAGCTGTGATCACACGAGAGCACTTCTTACCCATAAAGACATCAGCTGAAAGCAAAGTGCAAAGGAGCTGAGGAAGCCAAAGAGGATTCTAATGTAATTTGCTAACTTCCTACATTTGTCACCTGTACAGCTGTGAAGGGGGAAATGGAACATTTTACCAGAAGTTTAAGAGAAAATTAAAGACATACATCCTAATTGTACACAATTAGACAAGCAATATAATCATTATTTTTTTTTTTTTAAATTAACAAGCCATGTAAAATTCACTCGATTAGGAATTAGGAGGCCTGACTGATTTAGAATTGTGTCTCTGCTTGGTGGCACGTCACAGCAAGCAAACCCATTCATTCACTGAAGCATCTCCTCCGTGAAATGGGTGTGCTCCTCTCCCCTCCGCCTTCTTTGGGGTTGAGCTATTACTGAGAGGAAAAAGCTTTGAGTTAAGAGGCCTTTCATAAGAGTAAGAAACACCATTGAAGCCTCAAAATGTCTAAGTCTAGAAGTTGTGATCTGACATTAGCCATCATCCTCCTCGGATCCTGAGATGGGAGTGGGGTGGGCTGAGTCACCCTGGATTACAGAGAGGAGACGGACCCCAGCAGGCAGAGGAGAGTTCCGGGGCTGCATGGTGAACAGCGGGGCTGGCATTCAGCCCCAGCCTGTCCACACTGAGGCCCTGAGTCCCTACCTTTGGACCATACTGCTTTCTCAGCACTGTCTTGGTTTCGAAGTCTCTCTATTTTACTCTGATCTTTGACTTAAATGAAAAGGAAAGAAAAGATTCGAGGAAGTAATATTTGTTTTCTAACTCCTTTATATAAAATAATGAGAGAAAAGCTGAGCCATGGAAGGAGGAAGTAAAAATCACAAAAGGTTGTATCTAAAAGAGCAAAAAAAATAAATTGCTTTACAATTTAATATTTACAAGTAAATAAAAGCTATTTCTTAAACTAGGTGATGGGCAGTTGGATATTGGTTTTGTTATTACTCCTTAAATGGAACATAGATATTTCATATACTTATACAGTTAGACATAGCTTTTATATCATGATAAAAGTTTAAAAAGAAAAATAGGGGGACGCCTGGGTGGCTCAGTTGGTTAAGCGGCTGCCTTCGGCTCAGGTCATGATCCCAGCGTCCTGGGATCGAGTCCCACATCAGGCTCCTTGCTTGGCAGGGAGCCTGCTTCTCCCTCTGCCTCTGCCTGCCACTCTGTCTGCCTGTGCTCTCTCTCTCTCTCTCTGACAAATAAATAAATAAAATCTTTAAAAAAAAAAAAGAAAAATAGGGAGAATTTTCTCTTAAATGATAAAATTTTTTATATATGTATATATATTTTATATATATGTATATATATAATTAGATATATCTAATTATATATATAAATAAAAAATATAAAATTTTATTTAAGAGAAAATCCTCCCTATTTATATATATATATATATATATATATATATATATATCCACACACACATATGAGTTCTGTTTCATATAATTGAATTGGACCATCCTAGGGAATCAAAAGCATAATAAGCCAGTGATCCAGTATTATTGTTGTTTCTTTTAAGCAGATTTTATTTCTTCTTAATCTTTTTTTCTTTTAAATTGGCTGATTGTTTTCTTGTCTTCTACTGGGTACCTCCCCAAGAAACAGCTTTGAATATTGGAGAGAGAGCTACATGCCAAAAATGAAAGTCCCAAGGTCAAGCCCTAGCCTTGCTACTTGCTAATGGGTGACTTTGAGCAAGTCACTTAACCTCTCTGAGTTTCAGTTTTCTTATTTGGAGAATGAGGGTCATAAAGTCTACTCTACCAACACGGTGGGTTTTGGTGAAGATCAAAGTTAGACTAAAGAAGTAAACTTGTTTTAGACATTGTTAATTACAGATGAGAAGTATAGCAGTCTGCAGAATGAGCAAAGGCTCATGGAGTCTCCCTGCTCTGCCTGTTGCTGGCTGTGTGACCAAGGGCAAGTGACTTAACCTCTCTGAGCCTCAGTCTCCTTATCTGAAAAGTGCAGATCAGAGCAGTGTCTACCTCGAAGTGTCGTTTTACTCATTAAATAAATGAGAACGTGAATGCTGAGCCCTTCATGCCATGTTTGGCCCACGGCAGGTGCTCATCACACAATAACTTAAAGGAGCCAGACTACCCGGGCTCAAATCCCAGCTCCGTCCCGTTTCCAGCCCCACAGTCTCGGGCAGGTCACCACACCTCCCTATGCCTCGGTTACTCTGTGAGGAACAAAGACAATGATGCTTCCTCTCCCTCCCTCACAAACTGTTTCGAGCTCCCCAGAAGAACACGGCATCAAGGTGGGTAGTGAAAGCCGAGCTGCTCTGCCCCTCTGAGTGATTCCAGACAGAAGCTCATCAACAGGAAGGAGAAACGATTGTTCTCCAAGTGGCTCCAGCCCCAGGCTCTCGGACTAAAAAGCCTTCCAACCTTAGAGCAAGTCTCTGCATGACGCCCCAGCGGGACTTTTGTGGGAACAGGGCTTCAAAAACACCCCAAGGCCAGGCATTCCTTTAACTGGGGAAATGCTTTGCGGCTGCCCCACAGCACATTACCCTCGAGGGCCTCTGTGGAGAGGCACTCTGTGTCCAAACAGTTTCTCGCCAGGGCTCGGGTGCAGCAGCAACCTGGCGAGGACCTGAAGCAGCCCCAGTTCCCAATGCCCCCAGCCCAGCGCCTTTGTATACGTCCTGGCACTGGCCACAAACAGGGTTTTGTCAGAAGCTTCCTGAGAAAGTTGCATTCCATTCATCTCGGCTGAAAGGGACCCGAGATGACAAATACTTCCCTCATTTAATTACAGAAACAGTCAGCAAACCCATGGAAAAAGATTAAAGGGAGCAGAGAAAAGAGCAAGGCTCCATCATATTCCCCACACCCCTACCCCTTGCTTCTGGCCCAGGTCTCTCACCTAGGATTTAGCAATGAGGGCCACTCTTGGTCCTACTTCCCACCTGAAAAATGCCATCGCTCCCCAGGAAAGTTAAACTCAGAGACCCCAAATCAGGGAAAGAATGAATTGGATTTAGGCAAGAATTCATCAGTGGCTTGGAATTTAATAAAGATCCCGAAGTTGGGAGGTGTGTTTACATTTTTCATCTGGGCTTACATCTGCAAAGAGAAATGAGACACAAAGGCAATTATCTGAATAAATCAGAGCCAATGAAACACATACCCACACAAAGCTAACAGACTTCTTCATTTTCTTCAACCGTTGGAGAGAAAAGCCGAATTGTGTGGTTGCGAGGAACCTTCGAAATTCTTCGTCCATCATCGTATTCAGAGGTGAGGAAGACAGACACCTAGAAGAAATGATGCCCTTGTTCTCACAGTCATAGAGACAGGCTTAATGAAGCCCATTTTCCCCTGCACCCTAAAATGGCCTCATAGTGGCCTCAGCTTAATGTTAAAGTGATTTGCATTTCCATATGCAGACCCTAAACCTCACAAAATATTTCATGCCAGGCTGGAAGTCCCCTCCCAGAGAGAGATGCTGACAACTCTCTCCCCAATTCAATCTGCTGGTTAAGGTGAGTCCCTCAGAATCCCCCAGGACTAGCCATGCCCACCATGGAAATGTGCTATGTGTGAGAGATTCTGGAAGCCTTGGAATCAGCTGCCTCATGGCTTTGCTACAGGGTCTCAGAAGAAGGAGCAAGTCCCCAGATCGTTCTCCCATCTCAGCTGGGACTGGCTCTTCAGAGCTGAATGAAGAAAGAGAACAGGATATGAAGTTAAAAGGCCAGTTTTGTCACTCCTGTACTGACCTTGCACAACTGCATCGCCTTTCTTTTCCATGGTTTCTTTAGCTGTAAAATGGACAGTGATTCTTACCTCAAAGAACCGAGGGGCCCTAAGACCAACTCACATTCTAGATGTTTGGCAGCTTCAATGATTTCAAATAGATGGAGCTAGATTGATAAAATCCTACAAAACTTTGCCTCCTGGCACTCTGAACACTGCCTAATAAGACAATAATCATTATGAAAAATAAGAGACTTCTCCCTCTCTCTCCCACAATCTGAGTTAGGGACCCAGGGCTTTACCAATCAGAACATTGGTAGCTACACCTCTACTCACCGTTGCTGACCTTTGAAGCAGCCAAGATGCTTTCTTCTCTTCACTTTCATCTCTCTTTGCAAATTCAAAGAGACCTATACATTCCTAGGAAAAGCTGAATAGGAAGAAGACAGGAGGACACTAGGAGTGCGTTGCATACTGGGAGGCAGTAAAGTTTTATGGGCAAGAAAGTTAAACCCTGGCAGCAGTGTATGATGGAAATGTACTGCGTTGATTCAAAGCATCAGAAAATTAGGCACTGAGGACAAAGATGTCACTCATTAGCATAGAATGGCAAAAAGTGAGAGCCTCAGGGTGCCTGGGTGGCTCAGTGGGTTAAAGCCTCTGCCTTCGGCTCAGGTCATGATCTCAGGGTCCTGGGATCGAGCCCCGCATCGGGCTCTCTCCTCGGCAGGGAGCCTGCTTCCTCCTCTCTCTCTGCCTGCCTCTCTGACTACTTGTGATCTCTCTCTTTCTGTCAAATAAATAAAATCTTAAAAAAAAAAAAAGTGTGAGCCTTCTGGACACTACAGACTGTTCAAATATTTTTCTGGGAAAAATATTCAATTATAATGTAAAAAGACAGAAAATGGGTCACAGGCAACCCATGCATTGTGTTATTTGATAAGCCAACTCTGAAAAGACCTGCCTTGCTTTTGACAATGAGTACACTGGAAACAGCTGACATTCAGCCTTTGAAAAAGTATTGCAAAAATAATCAAAGGTGCATCATACCCACAAGAAGCAGAGGAAGAGTCCACCTCTGAAAATGATCTATTGCAGAATAAAGAAGAAAACTTCAGAAAAACATTTAGCATCCTCAGTCATATGCAGAAAAAAACTGGGTCTCCCTGGACTAGCCTGAGATAAGACAACAGGGTAAGAAAGGAGTGTGATAGGGGTGCCTGGGTGGCTTAAGCAGTGGGTTAAGCCTCTGCCTTCGGCTCAGGTCATGATCTCAGGGTCCTGGGATCGAACCCCACATTGGGCTCTCTGCTCAGCGGGGTGCCTGCTTCCCCTCTCTCTCTGCCTGCCTCTCTGCCTACTGTGATCTCTCTCTCTCTCTGTCAAATAAATAAATAAATAAAATCTTTAAAAAAAAGAAAAAAAGAAAGAAAGGAGTGTGATCCTAAACAACTTTAAGGAAATGGAAAATCTCAATAACATCATAAAATTATGTTAGGAAGAGTAAAAATTAAAAGTGAGGCTGTTGAAAAGCAGATCAACATACTCATAGATCAAAGAACCTCAAAGGCTAAGGGCTGCAAAGTCAAATAATAATGAAGTGCCACCATGTCCCAGAAAGATCGGCAAAAAGTAGGAAAGGAGATAATACCTATTATTGGCCAGGATATGAGGAAGAAAGAACTTGTGCCCTGCTGTTGGAACCATGAGTAACCCAGCCGCTTTACCAGAAATGAGCAAAACTAAATATGCACACATCCCATAATAAAAGATATGGAATAGAATGAGATGCTCTTATGAGCTGTAGAGGACAAGGAACCAGAGATGAAATCATGGAAAGAACTATGACCGATACGGAATTGAAGAATGAAAAGATAGGGGGCGCCTGGGTGGCTCAGTGGGTTAAAGCCTCTGCCTTCAGCTCAGGTCATGATCCTAGGGTCCTGTGATCGAGCCCCGCATTAGGCTCTCTGCTCAGCAGGAAGCCTGCTTCCTCCTCTCTCTCTCTCTCTCTGCCTGCCTCTCTGCCTACTTGTGATCTCTGTCTGCCAAATAAATAAATAAAATCTTTAAAAATATAAAAAAAGAATGAAAAGACAGCATCTAAATTATGAGGCTCTCTGGAGCGAAGACAAGAATATATATGAATATAATAAAATCAATATGGTATTACATATAATACTACATTTATATATGCATAGAAATTTTTTTCTGAGTTGAAAAGCTTGAAGGTATAGATTAAAGGATTCCCAGTGTCTCAGATAAAATCAAGAGTGTCATACCAAGATCTAGCTTGGCAAATGTTTTGAAATCTAAGAATAAAGAAAAAAACCTTCTTCGGGGATCCAGGCAGAGGACATCAGATACCTACAAATGAACAAGTGTCAAACTGGCCCCAAATTTCTCCTCTGCATCACTTTGTAGTTTCAAAGGGGAGAAATGCAGCCCAAGAATTTTATACCCAGCTAAATTCTAACCATGTGTCAAGGCAACAGAAGGTCATCCTCAGCAAGATTTCAACCACTTGTCCTTCAGAATACTAAAAGACACCCCAGCAGTTTGAAACAAGAAGCAAGATTAATATACCCAGAATAGAGAAGAGTAGACATACAGTGTGAGTATAAAAAGAACAAGGGGAAACAAACAGGAAGCATACAAAGAGAGCAGGATTACCAGAATGCCTGTGTGGCTCAGTCGGTTAAGCCTCTGACTCTTGATTTCTACTCAGGTCATGATCTCAGGATTGTGAGTGAGAGCCCCGAGTTGAGCTCCATGCTGGGCCTAGAGCCTGCTTAAGAGTCTCTCTCTCCTTCTCCCTCTGCCCCTCCTCACTGCCTCCCCTCTCTCCCTTTCAAAAAAAAAAAAAAGATTGCCAACAAGATAAGTATAAGATCAAGTACTTAGTACAGCAATAAGCTTACATGCTTTAAAATCCATGTGCTCTTTTCAAGAAATATACTTTAAAACAATCTTAATAGAATGCAAATAAAAGGAGGATCAGCTCTATGACAGGCAAATACAAGTAGAAATAAAGTAAAGGTTTCAATATTAATATCAAGCATGTTATAATATAAACCAAAAAGTAATAAAATGACCAAAAAAGTAATAAAATGACAGGGTGTTTTTTTTTTTACTTTGATAAATATTTTAATTCTCAGTTCATGGAATGATTATTAAGTGCCTGCTCTTGGGACCAGGCAAGGGTATACGTTGCTAAGAAATAAAGATGTAATTGTAATGAACATTTATGCTCAAAGTAACATAAAATCAAAGCAGATAAAATAAAAACTGTAGAAATAGATGGAGAAATTGTCAGAAACAGTAGAGAAAAATTGAACAAGTCTTCCAGTCTTTGAAAGATCAAGTAAACAGAAAAATGGAACATGTGATACTCAGTTACTTTTTAAAAAAATATATTTTATTTATTTGACACAAAGAGATCACAAGCAGGCAGAGAGACAGAGAGAGGGGGAAGCAGGCTCCCCGCTGAGCAGAGAGCCCGATGCGGGGCTCAATCCCAGGACCCTGAGACCATGACCTGAGCCGAAGGCAGAGGCTTTAACCCACTGAGCCACCCAGGCACCCCCTCAGTCATTTTGGTTGATTATACCTGTTATACATAAGAAACCTGATGAAGACTTTCATAGCTTACAACTTGAGACTGCATTCTCTTTTCCGGCCACCGTGGAACTTTCACAAAAATTGATTGTAGAATAGGCCACAAAGAAAATCTCGATAAATTCCAAAAGCAGACACACTCCATGCGAAATTCTCAAAACAGGACAATAAAACCAGAAATGGTAACAAACTATAAAATTTTGAAAGTACTCTCTGAAATAAATCCTTGGTTAGGGATTAACTCCAAGCCTCAATAACTCAGAGCCTCAAACATAGCGTGTTTGGAAATGAACTTGGTTTTGTGAAAGAAGGAAGGAGAGCCCAGAAAGCTTGGGCATCACAGTTCTGGCCGTGAAGCAGCGGACCTGGTGTTTCCAGATGCTGAGGGACTGGGCGGGGAGGGAGGGCTAGCCAGCACATAGGAAGCAGGTGGGCAGCCTTCAAGGGGAGAAAGAACACAGGTATTGGAGTCCTGTAGACCCACCTTTGGAGTCCCGCTTCTACATCTTACTGGTTATGGCAAATATCTCGATGTCTCCCATTTCTAGGTTTTAGCCTGCTTATTCAGAACTAGGGATGTTGAGCTGTATTTGTGGTTCTCAGCCCTCCCTATGTATCGTTATCACCTGCCAAATATTTTTTAATAATCCTGAGGCCTAGCCTCTAGATGCAGAGATTACGATTCGGTTGGTTTGGTGTGGGACCAAGGCATTGTATTTTTTTTAAATCTCCCCAAGTGATTCCGCCGTGCAGCCAGGAGAGACAAGCCCAGAGCTAGATGACGTCTCAGGTTCCTCCAGTTCTGAAAGTCAGCAGTGCTCCTAGGCCCCTGCAGCCTTTGCCCACAGAAGAAAATTTGAGGAGGCTAAAGCCAGAGGCAAGGTAACACCAAGCCATCTAATCAAAATGAGCATTATCTCAAATGGGGCAGAAAATACTGGTGCCAGTTAATATTTTGCACCCAACATGATTTAGACCGGGGGCATGGATTGTACTCCAAGCCCATTGTAAACACAATGGGCCATTTATTCACTGAACAGTAACCACTGTAATTACCTACAGGGCAAACATATGAGGTTGTTCAAGCAACAATTAATTGTGGACCTGGAACTGATAGAACAATAGCGATCAAGTAGTAACCAGAGTGTGATTCAGAAATCACATCAGAAAACCAATATTTCCCAGATTGTGTCAGATAAGCATCTGGGGGGGACGGGACGGCACATATACCATCCCAGGTCCCGGAACACTTACTCCCTGATTTTTCTAACAGCTCCCTCTTTCTCTTCTCCTGTCTGTAGGCTTGACATGTTGCTTTAATTTTGAAAGAAGAGTCACAGACACTACGTCCAAGGGGACTGTAGAGAGCATCTACTTCTTTCCTCATTCTGGGACCCCAGTATCACCTGCAGAGAGGGGTGCTGACCTTGTTTGGGTCATAGGACCCTCCTGATGAACCTGATGGAAACCATGGATCCTCTTTTCAAAAAAATGGACACACCTATAGGCACATACCTGCCCACACGACTTTTTCATATAATTTTTGAGGAGCTCACAGATACATTGGAGCTCCTCTGTATTCTCACTAGGTCATAGTCCAGCCTCCTTTTGCATACCTCCAGATGTAGGGATCTCACTACTTGCATTGCTGGACAACTCTGAATGCAAGAATTCCTTGGTGTGTCCAGCTGAGAGTTTCCTCTCTGTGTGTTCTACTTCCCATTGCTCCTTCTACTCAGAATTTTTCTAAACAGTCATTCTACCCTTGGCCTTTAGCAGTCTTGGGATGATGTCCCTCTCTCTATGAGGATACTGGGAACTGGTTCCTACAGGTACTCTTTAGTTCCAAGTGACAGCTGGTGGGATATTTTGTGTTCCTCTCCAACAGGTGGGATGTGGTGAGGTTGCTAATTGCACCCAAGAGATGTGGGGATCCTGGTCTTGGTTGTCTTCCCTCTAAGCCAGACCAGGAAGAGGGACTAGGTCCCTTCTGCCTCACTCTGTGAAAGTGTTAGGGAGGAGAAGGAGTGCTTCCTTGGGTGACAGGAAAGGCAGTAAAAAATATCTTCACTGGGGCCTGAGGACACCCGTATATTATTTCCCTGGATGCTGGAATTGGACTCTGGGATGTATTAGGTCTAGAGCTGCTGCTGGGACAGCAAGGGCTCAGGGAGAAAGCCTGTGAAGGCAGAGTGAGCTTGCTTCAGCCCTCTCTGGGTCAAGGGTTTACATGAAATAAAAGAAGGAAGGAGGGCCACCTGGGTGGCTCAGTGGGTTGAGCCTCTGCCTTTGGCTCGGGTTGTGATCTCGAGGTCCTAGGATTGAGCCCCACATTGGGCCCTCTGCTCGGTGGGGAGCTTGCTTCCCCCTCTCTCTCTGCCTGCCTCTCTGCCTACTTGTGATCTCTCTCTCTGTCAAATAAATAAATAAAATAAAAAACCACACAAAACTTAAAAAAAAAAGAAGGAGGGAAAAAGAAGGAGGAGAAGGAGGGTGGCAGGTTGGGAGGAAGAAAGAGAGAAACAGAGGGAAGGAAGGTGGGGGATGACTGAATGAAAGAAACTATGGAGGAATTATTTAATAGTCTCAATGAGGGAAAAGCCTTTCTAAATATGACACAAAACCCGAGGACATAAAAGGGAAAAAATTTGATAAATTCAACCGCATAAAATCTCTATGGCAGAAGACATTATAAGAAACATGAAAAGAAAAAAGTGCAGACTTGGGGGGAAATTAGCAACTTCTATTGCAAAGGGCTAGTTTCGTTCATATAAAAGATCACGTCTACCAACTGATAAGAAAAAGACTAAGAGTCAAATTGGAAATCAGGTGAAGGATGTGAACGGTTTCCAGAACAAACTGCAAATTGCTCTTGAGCATAGGAAGAGGCATCCCCTGCTTATAATGTAAATGCAAATTAGAAGAGCAATAAGATACCATGTTTCTGCCGGCACACAGCGAAGATCAAAAAGGGTGATAAGCACCTTCGGTGGATGAGGCCGGGGGACAGAGAGAGCAGAGATCAGAGGAAATGCTACAGAGAAGGTGACATTTAAGCTGGGCCTTGGAAGACAGATAATTAAAATCCGATTTAGCAACTTACTGGCACTTGAAAGAAAGAGAAGGAATAATGAAGGGGAAGATAGATTTGACTACTGAGTGTCAATTAAAACACACACACACACACAATGTAAAAGCAAACAAACTGGGATATTTGCGGTAACTCCAATAGTCCTAGTTTGGATGCTGTACTTTAAAAAAAAAAGTCTTCATTAGACTCAGAAAAGCGTTAGAATACCACTCAAAAAATAAACAAAGGACATGAAAAAACAACTCCTAAGATAGAACATACTACTAGTTAACGATCCCATGGAAATAAGCTCAACATTATGCATAACCCATGAATGCAATATGATTCATTTTTTTAGTGGTAAACCATTATAAAATTATAGAGAGACGTGTTTTATTTCTCTCTGTTGGTAAGACTGTGGTGACATTGGCCCTCTAATTATACCTGGCTAGTGGGTGTGTAAATTGACATAATTTGGGGAGGAGGGATAAATATTAAGTCTTCAAAACCTCATCTCCTTTATGTGGGAGATTTTATATCACGGACTCTATCCTACAGAAATAGCCTAAAATGTAGAAAAAAGATGGTTTGCACAAAGACGCTTTTAGAATAACATGACAATAATGACAAATTGCAAACAGTCTAAATGCCCCCAAATTAGAGATGATTCAGTAAATTATGGTACATTCCTATGCTGGAGTATTACACAGCTATTAAAATGTTTGCATGGAGTTTCTTTTTAACAAGATGGTTTCAAGGCTTGTGGGATAGTATTAAGGGGTTCAATTGTGTACATAGAGTGATTTCAAAAATCTCTTTCTTAAAAAAATCACTGTGCATGGAAAAAGGACCAGAAGGAAATAAATGGCATCGATGGTGGTTCATTGGCGAGAAGTAAATTATTGGTCCACATATTTCCTTCTTTCTCCTTATTTGGCATTTTTGAAAACCTTCTCTTCAATTATAATGTATCGCTTTCCCAACAAAAAGGCTTTAACAAAATGCCTTGCCCCATGTGTTTGCTCCCCCCATCTGGCTCAGGGTCTCTGTTCCGTTGGGGGAGGTCCTGGGTGCACAGCCGAGAAATGCACCAGTAAAGTTGATGTCTCTTGTGTTTTCCAGCTTTCCTTCGCCGCAACCACGCCTGTCCTAGCTGATAAGAAAAAATACCCGTACTTCTTTCGGACTGTCCCATCGGATAACGCTGTGAACCCAGCCATCCTGAAGTTGCTCAAGCATTACCAGTGGAAGCGAGTGGGCACGCTGACCCAAGACGTGCAGAGATTCTCTGAGGTATGTGTGCCGGAAGGATGTGTCCACACTGGCCCGGCAGCTGCGGTCTCCTTCCAGGGGGCAGCATGGCTTCAGCGGGGACGGGTAACGTCATAGGACCCTTAAGCCTGCTTTTAGGAGCAGGCTCAGAGCTGAAACGCCAGGGACAAGAGAGAGCTAGTGGCTGAGGAATCTGGGCACGGGGCAGGTGAACCTGTCCATCCCATGTAGCTCAGGAGTGAAACCTTCCCTTCTGTCATGCCTCTCGGCTAAATCGTGCGGCTCATTCCCTGACTGCACCGGTAGGTTTGCTGTCCTCATTACTGACGCCCAGTGACATCAGATCACGATGAGCCACCAAGAACGTCTCTGCTGTGAGGCGAGTTTGGGGAGGGGCTGGCTTGGAACGAAGGCTCTGGTGTCACCGTGGACTGGTGGGTTCGTTGGGGGTTTTCTTTGACGGTTCATTTTAATGGCTTACATGCATACATCATACACGGTGTTTCAGGATTTATTTTGTTTTTGCCAAGAAAGAAAAAAAGTTGGCCATGGATAGTAAAAAAAATAATCACGTTGCTTTCCTCGATCCCTCTAAATCCCACTTTCTCTCCCAAGTGAACCCTTGATTTCCGCTTACTATTCATCTGCCCAGAACTTTCTCCATATATTTAAGTCCAAGGACTTCATACTCTATGTGTTGTTTTTCTCACTTCACTACAGATCATAGAGATCTTGATAGACCACATTCCTATGAATGGGTCACGGTGTTCCGTCAGACAGATAAGTGGTAATTTATTGGATGTGTCCAGCTTTTTGATATCACAGCCAGTATCTTCCTGTCTCCAGGTGCATCCTCTCAGTAGATTTCTAGAGGCGGAATTATTGGGTCCTTTAAAATACTGCAACAAACTGACCTCCAGGAAGGCTGTTCTGAGTCCTCGTCCCGCCAACAGTGTTTGAAAATCCCCATTTCCACACTTTACTAACTGTGACGTTAGCAATGTTTAAAAAGTTTTCCCTAGTTGGATGAGTGCAAAATGATCTCTTGCCTTCTATCCTGTTCTCCCTGGAGCTCCTACTTTCCTTTTTTCTCCCACGTGTGCTCTGGCTGTTCAGAGCATCCCAGCAAGGCAAGCCATTCCACATGTGCCTCAGCAGCCCGAGGAAACTGGGAGCTGTGTGGGGAGAACATGGGAGTTGGATGTTCAGGCGAACCTCGGTGGCGGAGTCTCGGGAAACTCCGCCCCTTGTGGCAGCAGTGGCAGCAGGGGGTGGGGAGGCTTGTGTGTCCAGGAGGGTGGGTGCAGAGCAGGGCTGGGAGTCACCACACCTCTCCCCACTTCAGCTCCACACTTACTCTCCGAGGCTCTGCCTCACCAGTCCCATGGGAAGCAGAGCCAGCTCCATGCGTTGGCTGTGCGACCTTGGAGAAGTCACCTCACTTCTCTGAGCTGTGGTTTCCTCCCCTGTAAAATAGGGACAGTAGCCCTTCCCTGCAGTTCTTGCCAAAATCAGTCCTGGATTTGAAAGAGCTGTGTAAGCCGGAAGGTTCATGCACAGGGAGGGATGTTTTGGAGACGCTTGAAAAGCAGGAGTGTTTGGCCCCGAGGTCTGTGCTTATCCAAACAAGCCAGGCTTTTCCCAGGCAAGGCTGGTCCTGGTCTTCCCACTTCTCTGTTTCTCAGTCCCCAGGGACAGTCACTGGCAGGGACTCATTGCCAAACTCCGCAAAAGGCTAGAAGGCTGCCTTCTTTACAGCGGTGACCAGTGCTCGAAAATGAATGTCAAGCAGGTTGATGGTGAGGGTGGGGACGCCAGTCCTGTGGCCCCATATTGACAGTGGACCCGGCAGCGATGTGGAGAGATCTTCTTGTTTCGAACAGTCTTTGGCTGTCAGCAGGAGGGACCATTAGGGACGCCTCTTCCAACCTTTTCATTGTATAGAAGTGAAACACTGAGGCCCAGAGAGGGAAAGGGACAAAGTTCTGGGTTTCAAAGCCCTCTGAAGTCATGAAAGGTTATTCACAGAGAAGTCCAGACTGAATCCCGGGGTCCCAACTCCCACTGCAGGGAAACTTGTCCATTTATAGTTTCCTTTTGTCACATGGGAACTGCTTGTAACTGTGGAGGTTTGAAAGGCATCAAAGAAGTTAAATTGTTCGTCCCAACATTGTTGATGTTTTATACATTCCCAGATGCTCTCACAGCTAGTAGCCTGGTAGGGAGGGTTTATGCTCCCATTTTACAGATAAGGAAACTGAAGGTGGTGGGTCTTTTCCTCCAGGACACATGCTGACAAAGGGTCGACTGCCTGCCCGACCCCCCACTGCCACCTCCATTATGCTGTCCTCGCTGGGGTCGGGTGGCCACAGTCTGGGAGCACATCTCCATCCCTGCATGGCTGTGTTAGGGCCCTCCACTGCGGTTTCAGGGCATCTCAGTGGGAAACCTCTTCTCTGAGGACAGGATGTTGCTTGGTGGTGTTGCTGGCAAGGACCCCTCTCGATTTAAATCTCTCAGCCCAGCTGACTCCTCTGTGTGCCCAAGAGCTTTGGCACCCCTCTCCCAATGTCTGGGCTGCATCGCTGGCGGGCAGGCTCTGGACACACTCCAGGGGCTAACAGCTTTTCATGAGTGCGAGGGAAACTGCATTCCTTTTATGAAATCGGCTGATCAGCAGCGTCAACCTCTTCTGTTCCGAACTGGTACACTGGAAAGATGATCAAATGAAGGCAGTCCTGAGGTTGGAGAGGGCTGGGGTGGGGGAGAAGCTTAATCCCAGAAGCTTATTACATTGGGACTGGAAGGGGTGCAGGGCTGAGAGCTGTCTCACTTCGGGGTTGGCCGCTCCTGTGTCTGGAGAGGCATCCTACCTAGTGTATGGTGCCCAGAGGCTGCCTGGGACTTGGATCGGTCGGATGGGGCCCGTCTCCAGATCTCACTTTGCCAAGCAAGGGCTGTGTGGGCCCAGACAGTTTCCTTCACCTTGTTGACTCAGGTATATGGGATCTAGAGCTGCTGCTGAGACAAACAAGGCTCCCATTATAATGAACACTGGTAACTGAAAAGATTGAGCTTGCATCGGCCCTGCCCTCTCTGCAGCCAAGATTTAAATGCGTTGAGAAAGAGGGAAGAATTTGGTATCAAGCAGGCTAATCTCTAGGCCCAGCTCTGCCAGGCGAGGGTTGTGTGGCCATGAGCAGTACACTTCATCTCAGTGAGATCTTTGTGTAAACGGGGATATTTATCCCGTCCTCACAGGGACTCGGCGATGAGAGTTAGAACGAGGGAATGAAAGACCTCTGCATAGTAAGTGCTCATTCAGTGGACATCCCCTCCTCCACTGATTCCTACGACAAACTCTAGGAATTCGTATCCCTTCACTCGAAGGATAATAATATGGCTTGTGCTATGCCAGGGTGATGGGCATGGGCCCTGGGCTGTGGAGGGCCAGAGAGGAGTGGACGTAGCCTTAGGGGTCAGCGGATGTCAGGACTCCTTTGTTAGGTTCTGGCTGCTCATTGGAATCACCGGGAATTTTTTTTTTTTTTAATATGTCGGGTTCCCCCTCTGCTCCCACTTTGATCCCTCTGCCCTGGGATATAATTTGTACACCATACAGTTCATCCATTGTTAGCCCACAGTTCAGTTATTTTCAGTAAACTTCATATTTTCAGATACGGTTATGCGACCATCGCCACAACCCAGTGTTCGAACCCATCCATCCCTCCACAAATTCCCTTGTGCTCATCTCTAGTTAGACCCACCCCCGGCCCCGGGGTTCCTTTGCTTGCTCCCTCCTTTTGTCCGTTTTGGAAATTCCATATAAATAGAATTATATAACATGGACTTTTCTGTGCCTCGCTTCTTTTATTTCCCATAATGTTTTTGAAGTTAACCTGTATCAGTAGTTTGTTTCTTCATTCAGCCGAGTAGTGTTGCCCCGTGGCAACAGGGCACATTTTAGAATCACCCGGGAGCTCTTTAAAAGCCTGATACTCGGGTCAGCCCCCAGAACAGTCTCGTTACATTGGATGACCTCGGGCATTATTAGACCCTGTGCGAGCTCCCCAGCTGGTTTCAATGAGCCCTCAATGTCAGTATAGTTCCCAGGGGGCCTGGTCAGGAGTTCAGGGTGGGAAATGGCGCCCTCTCGTGGCGGGGGCCAGTGCTGTCAGAGTAGCCCCAGTCTACAGGCCACGTGACCGCCCTTGGTGGGTGCTGTGACCGGGACACTGGTGCGGCAGGGTGGAGAAGGTGGAGAGTGGCCTGGGCCCCCGCGCGGGGGCTCTGCCAGGTGGAAGACAGTGGTGGGGGCGGGTGATGAAGATGGAGGGTGCTGCTGAGTGGGTGCTCCACGGGGCCCCGGATGGAGAGGGATGAGCGGACAGATGGCCCGTGGGCTTGGAGGAAGTGGAGCTCTGGAAGTCTCTGGGAGGCTTGAGGGAGCTGGAAGGGTGGGAGCGTGGTCAGAACTGGAGGAAGGACGTCGGGATTGAGGGGCCCGGCCCTGGGTCTGGGGGAACGGCTGAAGTGGAGTGGAGGTAGAGGTCACTGGAACTGGGGACAAGGAGGTTAGAGACCAGAGGGCTGCGGGACATCCTCGTGGGCGTGGCAGGCACAGGATGGAGGCAGGGCTGGGGTGGAGATGAAGGCAGTGAACGTGGCCGCGGGGGCAACCAGCACACAGCAGCGAGGGGTAATGGGGCCTCGCCCCCCAAGTTCCTCCTCCTGTGGTCTGCGAAACCGTCTTCACCAAGTTATTCTTCAGTTTCCCAGTTCCGTGAGGCGGCTAGCCAGCTAAGCACCGTGGACGAATTAGTCTCTCCAGACTTCCGTTTCCCCTTCTATGAGATAAGGGAGTAGCGCCAGTTGACTTCAATGATCTCTCTGAGCTCAAAGAATTTGTGAGGAGAGCCTAGGGAGGTCTGGTCTTTGACCCGGTTCCTGCCACTCCCAGGGGTGTGGCCACGAGAATTACTTCACCTCTTTGTGCCTCAATTTCTTCATCTTGAAAATGGGGCTAATAACAGCACCTAACTCTTCGGGTAGTGGTGAGGATGAACCGTGTCTAGAAACTTCAGAGTGCTGAGGGACGTGCCTGGTTCATAAGCAGCACCAAGCAAAGGTGGCTGTTATTTTTCTGATCATCTCGAATCTGGCTCGGTAGGCTGCGGCCGCCCTCCACCCCCCTCAGGAGCCCAGCTGTGTGGCTGCAAGGCTCCCATCCTGCACGCCCTAAAGGCAGGCTCTGAAACTCTCTGCCCTGCTGCTGGTCCTCAGTGATCTCAGCGCTTCTGGGGCTGACCTTTCCATACCAGAGACCTCCCCCCGAGGGTTGGGATCCTCCGATGCCCTTGATCTGCCCAGCCCCGAAAGGGCACCTTCTGCAGAGCTCCTCCTGCTGAAAGCACCAGCCCTTTCAGCCCTCCACAGCCCCGCAGGGCCTTTGGAAGCCTTCCGGGCTTGCCAAATCCCTGGCTGCCCCTCACACAAGGGGTCTCTCAGGTCACCTCCCCTAAAAGTGGTTTTTCGTACGGAGCAGTCACCGGCACGTGGGATACTCCTGCAGCGAAAGACAGGAACCAGATCCTTGCATCTAATTCAGGAACCAGCCTTAATAGGCATCTGCTGCTCTTAGCGGGAATAAAGTCCCTGGCCTGGCTGGAGAGCCCCTCCGTGGTCCCCCGAGGCCTCCTCCTCTGTCACCCTCAGTCCCTTCCCCCTCTGCAGCAGCCACACCTCCATGCTGGCTTCTCTCTGCAGGAACATCCTCCCCCACACCTGTCCAGCCTTTCTCCCCAGGCAGGATGACACGTGCTCTCTCCGTGCTCCCCACACCTCCCTCCGCCGCAGGCTGCCTCTGTACCTGCTCCTTGCCCAGGGCAGCGCGATCCGCCATCTGCTGCTTCGCCCAGCACCCAGCACCACTGGCCCCAGAGCCCCTGTGGATGAGAGCCAGGCCGAGCTCTCTGTCCCCTCACCCAGCACGCTGCCTGACATGAGGCCAAATATTCAGCAGGGATTTCAGTCCATGACTCTGTAATCCAGGGGCCAGCTTCTTGGGGGCAAATGCAGTGATTTTCTTTCCTGTGGCCCTCAGTCTGCCTGCACCCAGGATGGTGAGATGGGATGGGAGCGATGCAGGGAGACCCCTGCCCCTAGCTTGCCACAGGGGCGGTCGGGAAGGGAGGAGCTGGCATAGTCAGCAAGTCCCACGCCCACAGAACGCAGCCAAGCCATTTCTGTCGTTTCTCAGCTGGGTCTTTTTTTGGATGTGGCATTGTTCCGTGGTGGAGATTTCTCCCAGAGATCTCACTGGAACGTTCGGGGCCAGCCCCTGGAACCAGCAGCAGCCAGGGATCCGCCTCATGGTCACTTCTGGGTGGCATCGATGCTGGGCATTGGAATGCACACGTTGTAGTTTGAGTCATTTTTCTTGGCTGTGTCATCCTGCGATGTTCATTCTGAGTGCTCGGCACTTCGGAGTGCTGTCTCACCAGGGTCGGGTAATCACATCCTTTAAGGTACTGTCCTGGACCAGCAGCATCATGTCACTGTCACTGTCACCTAGAAAAGCAGATTGGAGCGCTCCCCCACCCCCCCACCAGCCACCCTGAATCATACCCTCTGTGGTGGGGCCCAGGCTGCTGGAGTTTTCGAACCCCTGTCTTGGAGGAATGGGCCGCCTGCAGCTGAGGCCGCTGTGCTCCTAGGCCTGCGTTATCTGAGAAACGGTCCAGGCATGCTGGAAGGCCTGGCGCACCTCTGCTGTCCTTGGCCTCCCTCCAGGCTGCAGGGTCACCTGGGCCACCCACACAGCTGCAGATCTTCCATCATTAGGAGGCAGGAGGGGACTCCTGACAGACCAGATTCTAATCCTGATGGTCCTAGGGCCCCATCCTGTGCCCCCACTTTTATCTGAAAACTGGGTAATGCTTTTAGATGATCAGCTGTCTGCCCCTAGGCAAGAGACATCCTCTCCTTCTCTGGGCCCTTACCTCCAGTTCGGGGAGGGCGCTGGCCTGCGGGCCAGCCAGCAGGGACGGCTCCAAATCCTCCTGCCCACACCGACATGGCTGTTGGTGGCAGCCTCTTCGGCATCTGGGGGGTCCATTATTTCCCAGGGTGTGTGCATATAACAGGATTTTTGTACAATTTTAGTAGTTGCCTGTTTATGTTATTATCTACCAGGGGGGAAAGATGACGACCTCATCAAAACTGCCCTTCATTGACATTATTGTTGAGAATGGAAACCTCATTTAAAAAGTGAGGCTCTCTGGGGGGCCTGGGGGGCTCAGTCGTTAAGCGTCTGCCTTCTGCTCAGGTCATGATCTCAGGGTCGTGGGATCAAGCCCTGCATCAGGCTCTTTGCTCCGTAGGGAGCCTGCTTCTCACTCTCACACTCCCCCAGCTTGTGTTCCCTCTCTCCCTGTGTCTCTCTCTGTCAAATAAATAAAAAATTTTAAAAATCTGAAAAAAAAAAAAAGTGAGGCTGTTCAAAGGAAGAAAACTAATCTCATAAGCACCTGGGTGGTGAAATTACCTCTAAGGGGGGACAGGAGGAACTGAAACTTGGGGACCACGGGATGGATGAAACCCGTCCAGCTGCTTGTTCATTTAACAGACAGCAGGGGGTGAGGGGTGGAGGGTAGGACTGGCTTTGCTGGTAATCACAGGCTTTTCCTCGGGCAGGTCCAGGGCAGATATTTAATGGGAGAAGGTCAAGGTCAAGGACTGAACTTGAAGACCTTCAACCTTCTGAAGCTGAAGCTCGATTGGGACAGACTCTAGGGTTCAAGCGACACTTGTTCCTTCCTGCGAGTGTCCTCAGGGACAGTGCAGCCCGCCAGTGGGTGTTCTGCCCTGCCCATCCCTGCGGAGCAGGGAGACCCCACGTGCATGAGAACCATGCCCAGTCAGGGCCTGTGGTTTGTAGGGCTCCTGCCACCCCGGTGGTGCTGTACTTTCCTCCCTAACACTCCATACCAGGTTCCCAGAGCTGAGCACCCTTCTACCGCACAGACCCCGACACTTACAAGAAAGGAGTTGCCTGGACCCTGCTTCGAGAGGACAGGAGGCTTGGCTGTGGGAACAGGGCTCATCCTGGGCTGGGGAGAAGGCCAGTCTTTCAGCTCACCTGGGCTCTGAGAGCAGATAAACACACCCCCCTCCCGGCCACGGGGATCCTTGGAGCACAGGGGTGAATGAGGGCCCAGAAGGAGATCCTAGAGGTCTCGGGGTGGGGGGTCCTGTGATCCATAGCGACCTCAGAGCGCTCACCAGGGACACTCCCTAGAGCCGCCTACATAGCCCCTGGGCTTGGTTCCCAAAGCATGACTCTACCCCGGTGAAGCAGAACCTTTGGGGTGGGAAAATGGAATTATAACATCATCTCTGCCATTTAGGGGGTCCTGGGGGGTCTGCACGCAGGTGATGACTTTCAGTTACCCTGCACATGGCAAGTGCTGTTTTGTAGACTCAGGAAGGATGAAGTCACTTTGCCAAGGGCTTACAGCCACGAGGTGGTGGGCAGAGGTGTAAACCCAGGTTTGTGCCCACTCTTGTGAAGAGGAGGCCACCAGCCAGGGCCAGAATCCCCACCCCAACCCGCACCACAGAAGCAAGGAGGTGGATATGTAGACCAAACCAACTCATGTCTCAAGGAGAGCTCCTTGTGGTTCCCTGCAATTTTTGCCATGGGATTCCGCATTAAATTTTTATTATTTTCTCAGATTCTGAACTGTCCTTCCATACCTGCTTCAGCTGAAATATCCCAGGATACTTTGTTTCAGCTGGGCCTCTTGGAGTGTGCAGGTCCCCAGAGCTATTCTGTACCTTTTGGCTGTGGTCCCCCCACCCCCACCTCACTCAAGGCCTACCTGCCAGGGTTGGATAGTGCCAGGGCAACAGGGGCCAAGGAATAGAGTTGGAAGATGTGTGGAACCTTCAGGAAATAGCAAATAGCCAGTGGGTAGTGGGAGAAGTGAAGAATGGTGAAGGCCCCACATGCCTCTAGGTCTGGACTTGAACATCAACAGTAGGGAGCCATGGAAGGCTTTTAAGCAGGGAGTAAGAGGTGGTAACAATCTTCGGCTGACCAGAGTCTGGGAAACCAGCCAGGACATTACTGTAGTAACTCAAAAGAAAACTAATAAGATTGTAGTTATGTTCTTACAGAAAAATGTCAAGTTCTCTTTGTTTTCATTTTTTTGCTTCTTTATTTAAAAATACTCATCTATTGTTTTCTAACTGTGATA
Organism: Mellivora capensis; assembly: GCA_004024625.1. Classification (NCBI taxonomy): domain Eukaryota; kingdom Metazoa; phylum Chordata; class Mammalia; order Carnivora; family Mustelidae; genus Mellivora; species Mellivora capensis. The sequence continues at coordinate 84,979 of PISX010006203.1, forward strand.
TTGATATGGACTCAGTGCAGAAAACTTGGAAAACCCAGAAGAGCAAAAAGGAAGGTTACCAATCGGCTGTAACCTAGCCCCTGAAAGCCCATGTCTGTACAGTTTTCTCAGTGCATATGAGTGAATACGTATCAACAAATATATGTTCTTCCTATTAGAATAGCTTCTTTACTTTAGCGGTCCAGTGGCAATGTTTTTCCGGTCCAGCAGGAATTCTCCATCACTGTGACTCAAAACAGCTTGTCCCCTGGGTCTGGTGACCCCACGAGCCACCCCGCCTTTGCCACAGTCTTGTGTGTTTGGGACGACTTCCCCCCAGTCCTTTTCATCCTACATTCTATTCCCTTCCTTCCTATCTTCCCAGAGTTCTGCAAATATTCTACCCACTGACAGTCTTCTTCCTTGCTTTCCAGAGCTCTTTCAGATATTTTTCTTAAGAAATCTTTGCCGTGGGGGCCCTGGGTGGCTCAGTCGTTAAGCCTCTGCCTTCAGCTCAGGTCATGATCTCAGAGTCCTGGGATCGAGCCCTGCTGCGCCTGCATCAGGCTCTTTGCTCAGTGGGGAGCCTGCTTCCTCACTCTCCCACTCCGGCAGCTTGTGTTCCTTCTCTCCCTGTGTCTCTCTGTGAAATAAAAAAATAAATCTTAAAAAAAAAAAAAAAAAGGAATCTTTGCCGTTTTGAGGAATTTGGGACAGGACAGAAGGTAGAGGTATATTCTCTGTTGAAGTTTCTTCCAATAGCTATTGAAAAAATTCTACCCTATGGCACTGCTGGACGTACTCAAGGAGGCTTTCGCTATGGTGCGTGGAGATGGTTGCCAGTCTCTCCCGATTACGAACAACAATGCAGGAAACTCATACTTGTATTTTTGTGTGAACATCTCCGATTAGTTTCTGACGATCGATTCCTAGAAATAGCGTGAGCACATTTTGGAACCTTTTGTACGCATTGCCAAATTGGCCTCCAGAAAGATCATACCAATTTGGAGTTGCACAGGGATATGACAGCACTCATTGCCAACATTATATATTATGCTTTTTTGATCCTCAGCAATCGCTATTTTAATTTGCATTTCTTTGATTACTACTAAGATGGAATTTCTTTTTTTACGAGGAATCTTTCTCATTTCTGTTTCTCCTTTTGTAAATTGGCTATTCGTGTAATTGGCACATGTTCTTATTGGAGTGTTCTTTTTCTTACTGATTTATAAGAGCTCTTTATAAGGTAAGGATTTGTCACATTGGTTGCAGATATCTTCTCGTGTTTCGTGTGACATTCAATTGTGTTTTTTATGTTACTTGACAATATTGAAAACTTTGGTATTTTAAATAGGCAAATTCATCAAGACCTTTTTTTTTTTTTTTTCCATTTTTCATTTTGGGCTTGGCATGCTTTTCTCATCCCTCCAGTTTTTGTAAATATTCACTTACATTTTCCTCTAGTACTTTTATTCCTTCAGTGTTCAGTTTATCTGGAATTTCAGCATACAGCCTAAATATCAAAACTATTTCTCCTGCCCCCATAGTCACTCCATAATTCTTCCAGCATTTCATTAATGTATCTTCCCCTCACTCATTTAAAATGCCTATGCTGGGGGGCACCTGGGTGGCTCAGTAGGTTAAATGTCTGCCTTCAGCTCAGGTCATGATCCCGGGGTCCTGGGATGGAGCCCCATGCTGGGCTCCCTGATCCTTGGGGAGCCTGCTTCTCTCTCTCCCTCTGCCACTCCCCCTGCTTGTGCTCTCCCACTCTCTCTCTCTCAAATAAATTAGTAAAATATTTTTTAAAATGCCTATGTTGGGCAGAGGGTTGAGTTAATGGGAGATATGTATTAAGGAGGGCACTTATTGTGTTGTAAGTGAAGAATCACTAAATTCCACTCCTGAAACTAATACTACACTGTATATTAACTAATTGGATTTCAAATAAAAATTTGAAAAAATAAAAAGTAAAGTAAAATGCCTATGCTAACTTTTATCTTTAGACAATAATACACTACATTTTTTTTATACTTGAGACCAGTTCTGTATGATAGAAATGTAATACAAACCACAACCGTGATTTTAAATTTTCTAGTAGCCATATTTTAAAAAGTAAAAAAAGATACAGGTAAAGTTTATTTTCATAATATATTTTATTGAAGGCAGTATATCAAAAATATTATCATTTCAACATGTGACACTAGCCATGTCAAGTTCTCGTGGACCAAGATGGCGAGTGGCCACCATATTGGACGGTGCAGCGTAGGACCGTTCTTACGTTCTCATTTCATTTTGTCCCTTTGATCTCTTTACTCTGGAATTGGCATCCCCATGTTTGAAATATTATTCATGTGGAATACAATTTCATATGCGGCCCTTCCTTCTTTTGTCACAATGCCTTTATATTCACCAATTTAATTTTTAGACGTTTCCAAAAATGCAATAGGTGTTTTTATTTGAATTTTAGTGACTCCAGAATTAATTTGGGGGACATTTGACATCTTTATAATACTGAGTCACTCCATTCATGAACAAAGAACTTCTCTCCATTCAAATTTTTAATTAGGTCCTCAGTGAACTTTTTTACTTTTTTTTTTTTTTTTTACACAGATTCTTTCCATTTCATGTCAGGCTTATTTTCAAGTATTCCACATTTATTACTGCTTTAGGGAAATGGGATCTATTTTCCTTAATATTGTTACTGCTGGAATAGAGGAAAACTGTCAATCAGTGTATATACATATTTTGACTGGCCGTATTGAATTCTTATCACTTCTGGTAGTGTTTCCTCACTTAATTTCATTGGGTTTTCTAGGTAGACAACAATACCATCTGGAACGAGAATAAAGTTGCTTTCTGTTTTCCAGTGTTAAAACAGCATCTGTATCTTCATGATTTTTCATTGATGTGGTACCACAGAGTGGTTAGAACAGAATGACTGCCAGAATCAGGAATCTCTGATTCTAGCTAGGCTCCTTTCCAACTGTGTGACCTTGGGCAGAACATGTAACTTTTCCTTGTGCCTCATAATGGTGCCATACTCATATGACCTCGGCTGTTGTAGTAAAATAATTAATACATATAAGGCACTTAGGACTTGGAGCAGTGACCGAAAAAGCACCCTATATATATATATATATATATATATATATACATATATATATATATATTAGCTATTAGTATTGTTATTATTATTGCCTTATTCACTAAACGTCTTAGAGTTATATTTAAAAACAGTGATGATAGTGGATATTCTTGTTCTTGACTTTAATGAGAATGTTCTTTTTTTTTTAAAGATTTTATTTATTTATTTGTAGGCAGAGAGGCAGGCAGAGAGAGAAGGGGAAGCAGGATCCCCACTGAACAGAGAGCCCAATGTGGGGCTCGATCCCAGGACTCTGGGATCATGACCTGAGCCAAAGGCAGAGGCTTAGCTCACTGAGCCACCCAGGTGCCCGAGAATGTTGTTCTTTTTTTTTTTTTTTTAAGATTTTATTTCTTTATTTGAGAGAGAGGCAGTGAGAGAGCATGAGCGAGGAGAAGGTCAGAGGGAGAAGCAGACTCCCCGCGGAGCCGGGAGCCCGATGCGGGACTCGATCCCGGGTCTCCGGGATCATGACCCGAGCCGAAGGCAGTCGTCCAACCAACTGAGCCACCCAGGCGTCCCCCGAGAATGTTGTTCTTAAAGGATGACATCTGTTAGGAGAATAGACATCCCTCATCACGTTAAAGGATTTTTTAGTTCTATTTATTCAGTGTTTGACCAGATATATATGCTGAAGAAAGCAGATATCTTTTTAGAATCTCTATCAATAGCTATGCATTTTTTTTCTTTTCTCTATTAGTGTGACAAGTTTAGAGTCCCCAGTTTCCTTGTGTTCATTCTGTAATGCATTCATTCATGTGACATACATTTATGGAGTGCCTGCCATGTACTGGGTACTGTTCCAGGCACTGTGACACATTGGCAAATGAAACAAAATCCTTGCCCTCAAGGAGCTTGTATTCTAGTGTGGGGAGACAGATGATAGAAACAATAAGCAAATAAATCCATAATATGTTAGGTAATTATAAGTGCTAGGGAGAAAAATGGAGGGTAAAGGGGGTAAGATATACTAGGATATACTAGGTGGGGTGGGGTGAGGCCAAGGGGAGTCTCAAAGATAAGATGACATTAGAGCAAACCCCTGAAGGCCATAAACAGCAAGTCATAGGATACCTGTGAGACGAGCATTCCAGACAGAAAGAACAGCATATGCAAAGGTCCTGTTGCTAGTGGTGCTGGAGCCACATCACAGAAACCATTATGGCTGGGACAAATTGGGTGAGAGGGTGTTGAGCTGGGTTTTGCAGGAAGAGGAAGCCGATTGCCAGCCCATACCAGACATTTGTGAGGACTTTGGCTTATACTTTGAATCAGTTGAGAATCTACTGGGTATTTTGTTTTGTTTTGTATTTATTGGGGGAAATTTCACATAACATGAAATCCACCATTTTAACCATTTTAAAATGTACAATTAAGTGGTTTTTGGTATGTACACAATGATGTGAACTGTAACTCCTAATTCCAGAGCATTTTTATCACCCCCAAATGAAATCCCGTATCCATTAACATTCGTTTCCCCCTTGTCTCAGCCCAACAGCTGCATATCTGCTTTTTAGATCTAGGATTGGCCTATATGAGACATTGCATAGAAATGGGATCCTGGGGGTGGGAGGTAGAGGAAATGGGTGAAAATGATAAAAAGGCACAAACTTCCAGTTATAAGATAAATGAATTCTGGAGATATAATGTACAGCCTGGTGACTATAGTTAAATACTGTACTGTATGTTTGAAAGTTGCTAAAGAGAGTAGGTCTTTGAAATTCTCATCACAAGGCAAAAAATTATAACTATGTGAGACGAACTTGCAGGGGTGATCATTTTGCAAAGTATACATATGTCAAATCATTCTGTTTTATATGTTAAACTTATACAATGTCAGGTGTATAAGTCAATAAGTCTACTGTATCTCAATAAGACTAAAAAAAGAATCATAAAATATGTGGCGTTTTGTGTCTAACTTATTTGTATGTGTTCAAATAAGTTAGGAGGAATGCCTATTAAATCTTTTGTCCCATTTTCAACTGCATTATTTGTTCTTTTGCTATTGAGTTATAAGGATTCGTTATATATTCTGGATACTAAACCCATCAGATATGATTTGCAGATAGTGTCTCCCATCCTATGGTGTGTCTTTGCACTTTCTTACTAGGTTGTTTGCACCCATTTTTGGATGAAGTCCCATTTATTGGTTTTTATTCTTTTGTTTCTTGTGCTTTGGTGTCACATTTAAGAAACCATTGTCTGATCCAAGGTCATAAAGACTTAAAGCTATCTTTTCTTCTAAGAGTGTTAATAGTTTAAGCTCTTACATTTAGGTCTTTGGTCCATTTTGAGTTAATTTTTGTGTATGGTGTGAGGAAAGGGTCCACCTGCACTGTTTTGTATGAAGCTATCCAGTTGTCGTAGCACTGTTTGTTGAAGGGACTATTCTCCATTCGGCGGGCTTGGCCTCCTTACTGGTAATCAGTTGGTCATAGTAGTATGGATTTATCTGTGGACTACTGGAGAGTTTTTATTTTTATTTTTTTAAAAGATTTTATTTATTTATTTGACAGAGAGAGACACAGCAAGAGAGGGAACCCAGGCAGGGGGAATGGGAGAGGAGAAACAGGCTTCCCGCTGAGCAGGGAGCCCAGTATGGGGCTCGATCCCAGGACCTTGGGATCATGACCTGAGCCAGAGGCAGACCCTTAACCCACAGAGCCACCCAGGTACCCCTACTGGAGAGATTTTAAAAAGAAAGATTTAAACTCTTATATTTTAAGACGATCACCATGGCTGCTGAGTGGAAGGTGGTGGCTTAGACAAGATAATGAACACCAATCAGATTCTGAGTCATTTTTGATGGTAGAACTGACAAAGTAGATTTCTTGATGGAACGTATGCGTGATGTGAAAAAAGTGAGGCATGGAGAGCAGTGCCACATTTTTGATATGAGCAACTAGAAGGGTTGAGTTACTACTTAGGAACCTGGGGAAGCTTGGAGGAGCAAGTTTTAGGGAGGGAACTCAATACTTAGTTTAGATATGCCTACTGGGTCTCCAGATGGAGAAATCGACTAGGTAGTTAGATAAAGGGATGTGGAATTCACAGTTATATTAAACCATGTTAGTATTCCTGAAATAAACCTGTCTTTGTTGTGCTGCACTATTCTTTTAAACCATTTAATTATTTCCGTTTTTTTCTGTAAGTGCATGTGATAATAGCTTATATTTTACTCTGATCTTGCCACCTCTGATCAGTGTAGTTGATGGAGTTATTCTGGTTTCACAGTGTGAATTAGAAAGCTCCCATCTCTTTAGAAGCCCTGGAATAGTTTATAGAATCTACAAATCAGCTGCTCCTTGAAAATCGAAAGATGAATCTGCGAAACCATCCAGGATTCTCCAACCCCCATCTTACCCCTTTCACAAGTCGTCTCTCAGGCTTCTGCCGAGCTTCTTGATCAATTTTATACTTCTTGTGTGGATTTTAGTAACTTATATTTTCCAGAAAAGAATCCATTTCCTTGAGATGTCCAAATCGATTAGCATATATTTGAGTAGCATTATTTTTCATTTCTGTGTCTTTTGTTGTATGTTCTCTCTCATTACAGAAATGTTTCCCCACTTTTCCCCTTGATTAAACTGGCTCATTGGCTTTTTTATTGATATTGCCATCTTCAATTCAGCATGCAAAAAACGGTCCCATTTCTTATTTTTCCAAATTAAATTAAACCTGAATCATGTATGCCATCTGCCACCAGATTCACCAGGGTCAGTGTCTTGCCTCTCACAGCGTCTCCCTCCTCCAACACGGCTGGTAGCACTGGTGGTCTGTCCCATCACCAACCTGGGCCAGCCTGCATCCTGCCACCCTGGCTGCCTCCCGCCACTTGAAGTTGACACTGATCGAACCGGTGACTGCCACGGATCCGGGTCCCTGGACAAACTTCTGGGCATCCTCAAGCTCCTTGCTGGGTTCCCAGCCTGCAACTTTCCACCCACTGCTTTTTCAGTTCCGTATGGAGCCCCTCCCAGGATGCGGGAACACTTTGTCAGGAGTGATCTGCTCATTTTGCTCGCATGGATCTAGAACCTCTGTTGGCTTTTTCTTCTCCGATAGCAGCATCCCCAAGAGTCCAAGAGCATATCTTTTAAAAACCTGCCCCTAAGTGATCCTCTTGTCTTTTGCAGTAGGGAAGAGGCTGTCCTCCTTGGAGCAGACGCCTCAGTTAATTCTGGGGGATCCATTCACCTCCCCTTTAAAGAGTAATCCTCCTACCAGACATAAGCAAGTGTTCCAGATCTCTCTCTCACTAAAGAACCTAGCACAAAAAATACAAGTTAAATCTTCAGTGAAAAGATCCTGTTACCTTGGTTTTTTTTTTTAAATCCAAGGAACCATAATCTGGATTTTTTATTGGCTTGCTTCTATTTACCTGCTCTCTAATTTATTTGTTCCTGCTTTTATCCTTATGAATACCTTTCTACTTTATGTTTGCTTGTTTTGCCATCCTTGTTAGCTTCTTGATTCGCACACTTATTTTTTACTCTTTTTAAGCCAATAAATTGGTCTTTGATTACAGCTTTGGCCAAATCCTGTACATTTAGCTCAACGGTATGCCATCTTCATTATTAACAAGATGTCTATAATTGCATTTTCAGTTTAAAATATTAGGTTTCAGGGCACGTGGGTGGCTCAGTGAGTGGGTTGAGCCTCTGCCTTCGGCTCAGGTCATGATCTCAGGGTCCTGGAATCGAGCCCCCCACATCGGGCTTTCTGTTTGGCGGAGAGCCTGCTTCCCCCTCTCTCTCTGCCTGCCTCCTCTCTGCCTACTTGTGATTTCTCCCTCTGTCAAATAAATAAATAAAATCTTTAAAAAAAATAAAATATTAGGTTTCTACTTCTGTAAGTACATAAAGTGCAAGATGAAACATAATGACACAATATATATTGTTAGCTACAGAAATTATTACTTTCGTTTACTGCCCATCCCTCATTACTAATTTTGTGTTGTTATAAGTTGAGTTTTTATTTGACTTTATTCTTTACATTGTGGGTATTCTTTTTCATTGGTTATTTGAGCTATTGATTTTATTTTAAAACTGTGTTATAATAACTATGATTTTTAAGATTCAGATCCATGTTTATATAGCTCTAGTCTCTATCAACAGATCTTTCACGAGTTGTGTGTTTCGATTTGTGTCTCCACGGCATGAGTACAACTTTAAGTCCTCTTTGTCGGGAAGGTGATACGGGCTTTATACCTTCTATGTTATTCTGTGGATCTCAGTTTCTCCCTGGTGCTTTTGCTAGGAAATACACATTTTTTTTTATGATCATAATCTTCTTCCTCAAAACTCTCTAGACATTACATCAATGTTTTGATGACGTCTGAGGCAATCTGGTTTGATTCTTTTGTAGATAAGTCTTTTTTTTTTCTTCGCTCTATCCTGGATGCTTGTAGGATTCTTTCCCAATCTCTGGAATTAAAAAAGAAAACAAAGCACATGTCGAATGTTGGCCTATTTTGTCTAACATATGATTACTATTTTTATCTGAAGAATTGAGTACTTAGGTTGCAGAAGTTTTCTTCTGTTATATCTTTAATTATTGCTCTTTGGGTCTGGTGTCTTTTTACAGAAACCAGTAATTCACACATGAGTCTCTGTCATTTATTCTCCATTATTATGTTCTCGCTGGTCATTTTTACCTGAGTCCTTGCTGTCTCCATTCTGAGACAGCATCTCACGCTTGCTGCCCTCTTCAGCACCATCCGTGTTCTCCAGTGGGGTTCTGCTCTTTCCTGCTTCAGAAGCTCCTTAAAATTCTCCTAACCTGATTCATCCCCCATCAGTTCTTTTTTTTTTTAAAGATTTTATTTATTCATTTGACAGATAGAGATCACAAGTAGGCAGAGAGGCAGTCAGAGAGAGGAAGGGAAGCAGGCTCCCCGCTGAGCAGAGAGCCCGAAGCAGGGAGGCTTAACCCACTGAGCCACCCAGGCGCCCCCCCCATCAGTTCTTAACTCTGCCAGCTTTCTTGTGGTTTTTATCTCTCTTTTATTCCACTTCTTATTTCTTAGAACCCAGGTTTTAATAGTCTCCTTGAAGTACAAGACCAACGCTACAATTTACTTCTGGCTCCCATAACAAATCTTTCTGGAGGCGACGTTCTTCTTGTGTGTGCGTTGTTTCCTTTCTGTTTCTCAGGAAGGGTCCATGGGTTCCATGTGCATTTTAGGTCTTCCCTGGACCTGGTATTTGCTTATAGCTGGACCCCTTCATCATGTGACTTAGATGCTATTAGATTCTTCACCTCAGATACGAATCTGGAAGACTAGATGGCAAAATTTCATAGTACCAGCCAGGGACCAGCAGTCGGGAGTGGGGCCCAGAGGGGGGCATTCTGTGTTGTGGGCGTTTCTTCTCTAGTTTGTTGGCACAGTGCACCAGATGTGTGGAGATCCTCCTGGCTTCTCCCCTGTTCTCCTGCCTGCTTCATCTGGGAGAAGCTCAGGCCTGTCATGGGGAAAGCAGGCTTGAATGGGCTTTGCTTGTTCTTGGACCGAAGGGCTTGGCTACTCCAGAAGGCCCTTGGGCTGTGCATGAGAGATGGGCTCCCCGGGACAGGCTCCGCACCCCTCCTGTGACCCAGACTCTCCACCAGCACTCACTCACTCACCCTCAGAGGCTGGGAGGTCGGTCCTGTGAGCACTGCCACCCTCCCTGCAGCACCACGCTGCTCTCTCAGGAAGGAAAGCTATGAGTCAAACTTCAATCTGGTTCCACTGGCACTGTGCCTAGCAGAAATTCCTCAAAGTTGGTGGCATATTGATGGCACTCATTCCTGTTCTCCAAAGCTGAAGCAGATTCCCCCCTATTTTTATACTCCCTTGGTCCTTTCTGTCACTTTCAGAAGGAGGTAGCTTAGGTGGGAGTTGGACATCTGTGCTCAGCTTTACATCTTTTCCGAAAGTTTCATAGTTAACATCATTCCCCATACTTTGTACTTTGGCATACAGATACATGACAGTTCCCGAGCCTCTCCTTTTCTCTGGCCCCCTTTTGAATTCCTGCTATATCCCGTCCCTCATCACCGTAGTTTCTCCTGGGCACTTTTCCTCTCCCTCTCAAATGTCGGTAGCATCCTCTCAATCGAGGAATTCTGTCAGACGTGGTATTGCCAGACTTGGGGCAGTGAGCGCCGCTCCTTGCCAGGGGCTCAGCATCTGGCATCGTATAGCCACATCCTGGCTTTTAGCAATATTGATGGAATTTCCCCGCATCCTCCTTTCTCTGCCAAAGTGATGACCTTCAAGTAGAAACAGAGAAGAAACCGTCCCTCTGGCCCCAAGTCTACAGTCTTCTTCTGAAGCCTTGCATTTCACTAGAGAGCCTATTTCAGATTCCTTCTGGCACATTCAGGCCCTCCCTCGTGAATCAGCAGACGTGGGCAGCCGGCGGCGGGGGGGACGGGGTTGCAGAGCCCCCCCGCCTCATCACTGCTTGGCTGCCTGCCCCAGGAAGACAGCACATCATACAATTTGCCATATCAAGTCTGTGAACAGCTGCCTCCCTACCCTTCGTGGGGAGTCACCAAGCACCCCACATCTGTTCCTTCCGGGGCTGGTGAGAAGATTCCTCCCCTCACAACACCTGTGAATTCCCTTCGGGGTTTCATGGGACACGGAAGAGCCTTCTCCTGCAGAAAGCCCGAGACCAGCCTTCGGGAGGGGACACGCCCCTGGAGGTTAGCTTCGTGTCACGTTTCCGCCACCTCCTCCTCCTGACTGGTAATAAGGACAACCCATTCCCAGAACCTCAGCCGTGCTGGACCTGTAGCATGAATTCGCTTCTTTTAACCTGCTTCGGGGTGTTAAGAGAAGTAGTGGTTATGCCCCTTTTACAGAAAAGAGAAGCTCTCAGAGTTTCCTTGCTCCCTACAGGTGGCCCAGCCAGTGCGGGCAGAGCCAGCTCTCCTCTGGAGCCTCCTGACTCCGGTGTGGGCTCCTGCCCTCTCCTACCGCCTTGCTACGGGGGAAAAGAGAACCATGGGCTCCTTCTTGTAGGCTTAGAGCAGGCATCTGCCATGGTGGTCCCATGGGCCAAATCCAGCTCTCTGGGTTTTTGTTTGTTTGTTTGTTTTTTAAGATTTTATTTATCTGACAGAGAGAGAAACGGCGGTGAGAGAGGGAATACAAGCAGAGAGAGGGAGAGAGGGAGAAGCAGGCTCTCCGCTGAGCAGGGAATCCCATGTGAGGCTCGATCCCAGGACCCTGAGATCATGATCTGAGGCGAAGGCAGATGCCTCACCATCTGAGCCCCCCAGGCATCCCTCTCTGTTTATTAAAGTTTTATTGGAACACAGCCATAGCCATTCCTTTGCACACTGTCTGGGGTTGCTTCTGTGATGTAAAGACAGACTTGAGTAGTTGTGACAGAGACTGTTTGGCCTGCTAGGCCCTAAAATACTTATTGTCTGGCCCTTTATAGACAAAGTTTGCTGACCTCAGCTTATGGCCCAGGCTATGGAAAGAGACCTACAGTTAAATCCCTAGTTCTCTACTTCTTAGCTGTGTGACCCGGGGCAAGTGACTCAACATCTCTGAATCTCATTTCAGTTACCTATTAACTGGTCTAAATGATACCTTTTATACCAAGAGTCAGGAGGAGTGGGATGACACGTGTCGTGGGCTCTGCTTAGGAGGGATGCTCAGGAGCTGGGAACTGTCATGGTTACCTTTTTCTCAATCCCGGAAGTACACCAGTCTCCACCTTTGCTCTTCCTTTCTGGAACATTCTGGCATTTTTGTCTGAGAACCCTTCACCTTTTCAGATACCCTGTGATACAGATGAAACACAGAAGCTTCTCAAGCTTCCACAGAACGCTGGGCAGCAGGTGTTGGTGACGCTCACCTCCGGCCAGTGAACGGGGACAGGGCACTGTTGGTCTCGTTCATTCATTCAGCCAGTGTTGACTGAGCCAGGCCACCATCCTGGAGCCTGACAGGGGCTCGGACAGGGCCTGTCCCAGATCTCTCAGCCCAGGGGCAGATGGACAGGTAGTAAGCCATGATGATAACCACAGTCCCCGTGCCTCCAGATTCTGGTCCTCTTTGGAAAATTCCCCTTGCACGGTGCACAGTGAATTCCTCTTCCCCGGAGCTACTCGATGTGCTCTTAGGAAGACACATTGTAAAAACTGCTTAGCTTCGCACAGCGTCTTCAAGCTCCCACTCCCGGGCTGTTGCCCTGCTCAGCACTTTGATGCAGTGTCCACCCCAGGACGTGGTTGGCTCACCTGACCCCCAGCTCCCTCCCAGGACACACACTCAGCACCTCTCCAGGCTGGCGCTGGCTCCACCGGCTCTGGGCCAGGGCAGGCAGACTGTCCTTCCTGACCTTGGAGGAGATGTTGATCTTAGCTCCTTTCCATCGCTTCGTGAGCCTGACATTCTCCCCTAGCCACCTGTACTTGGTCAAAGGAGCCCTCCTGCTGTGTGCTGTTTTGGGGGTATTGATGATTCAGAAAAACTTCCCAGTTTCTTGACCACAACGGGCCAAGAAAACATGGACCAGAGAGGGAAGAGCATTCGGGGCAGCTCATCGGGAAATCCAGAAGGACTTCATTTGCAGTGGGGCTTTAAAGCAGCCAGCAGGACTTTGACAGAAGAGAGCAGAGGTCAGGAACTTAAAGTGACTAGCGTATGTGCTGGGGGGTAAAAATGAATTATAAAGGTATAGGATAAAATGTGAGGTGAAAAAAATGAGGATATAAAATTGTTGACACTCTGGTGACTTCTACCAAAAAGACCCATTGTACCACTTAAGGTACAGGAAACAGAGGGGGAAATAGAGGGAAACAGAGGGCGTATTCAGAGGACTGAGGTGAGGAAAGTTTACTTTAGAGGAAGTGCTTTGGGCAAGACCAGAGGAACCAATTAGGGCTAATGCAAAGACTCCCCATGTGCCCTGGGGGAGAAGGGGAGGGCGGGGCCACTTGCCCAAGGCTGGTGTTCTCTTTCCCCTGCCCCACTACTGCTGAGGCCTCTTCTTGGCCCAGCCCACCTGGATGTCCAAAGACAAGGGAGCTCAAAAGATGAGAGTCTGGGTCTGCAGAAGTCACATTCCAGAAATAGAATAGCGGAGACAGGCTTCCCAGTGTTCAGGAAGGTGACCAACACAAGAAATTGTACTAGTTGGGTTCGAGTGTTGGGAATATGGGTAGCTCACTGTCCTTTTCTCAGAGTTGAGGTGAAGTTTAGAAATCACTTCACAAAGTTTAACATGTTTGAGTGGGAAGTACCTCAGTGGTCTGAGCCAGCACGAGGATGTTACCACCGAAGAACCCCAAAGCAGGCAGTTGCGTTTCTCCAGCAGCTGTGAGCTCTCAGCACTGGAGGCCGGTCACCTAAGTTGTGGGGACCTAGTGCTGGTCTGGGCTGAGTCAGCACACATGTGGGCGAGCCTGACCCGGGTCAGGTTCCCCAGGAAAGGGACTCCAGACGGAGACCGGCAGGAGGTTTACTGGGGAACGCCCACAGGAGGGAGAGCTGCTGACACAAAACGCCCTTGTGACAGAGGCCTTGGCAGAGCCCAGAGGGAGCTCTGGAGCTAAGATGGTCCTTCAGGGACGTCCCAAATCAGTCACTGCTGTGGGCTGCCCTGGGGAGGGGTGTGGACTTGGACAAGGCCGCCCCTTTTAGTCAAGGGCAAATCCCTGAGAGACACACGCAGCTGTCAGGAGCCAACACTCCCAGCAGCGGGGAGGATGGAAGGTTCTGGCAAAACAGCATAATATCTGTTATTGGGCCCTTGGGAATGAAGGAGTCTAGACTAGTGGGCCCGGTAAGACCAGGAAGGCTGAAAGGGTATCACTTGGCCAGTGGTCCCCGGATGTGGCTCTGTAGGAGAGGACCCAGGGTGCTTTCTGCACACATTGCTCTCTCCCTCCCCTCCTCTCCTCCCAGAATTAGAGCATCTTGGGTGGGACCTGGGAATCCGTATTTCTGCAAAGCTCCGGGCGAGGCAGGAGCAGGCTGGAGCCAGCGCTGTTAAAGACTCTGGACCCAGTGTGGTTGCTGCCAGATTTCCAGCCCTTACAGCGTTTGCCAAGCAGCTGCTCTGCGCCAGGCCCTGTGCTGGTGCTGGAACCTCAAGGAACCAGGCTGGGCGCTGCTTCAGGAAAGGGGCCTGGAAGGGCTGTGGCTGGTGGCTCCTGGGGCTGCCGTTTGGTTGGTGCTGCAATCGACGCGGCTTTGGGCAGCCCCGATGCGGGAGGCAGGAAGCCGGGTTTGAATCCAGCTCTGCCCCTTGACAGCTGTGTGACTTGGGGCAAGTCCCTGCCCCTCTCCGGACCTCAGTTTCCCCTGCTGTCCAGGGAGGGATGGTGGGGGAGTGTGTCGGGGATGTGGGGAGTGGGCCCGAGAGTGAC